>DF359432.1:1097-12136 GCA_000787875.1 Solanum virginianum
TGAGGTATATAAGGCTACTTGATTTCGTATTACTTGGCATGAAATCTAGACTCTTCCTTGGCACATAAAGGCACTTACCAACTCTAACACAACTATTAACTGTGTCTACACTCTTTCACATGTTCATATACTCCCATACATAGTCACCTTGGAATCTACATACTTACGTGGACCAAGTTACATGGGTTCTTGTTGCAAAATAAAGTTCACGAGTTGTTCCATCTCATATGCAATTCATTATTTGTGTAACGTATTCTTTTCATTGTTATATTGTCTTGTATGATTATGTATATTTCACATGCTACACCTACAGTCCTACAGCTCCAATATTGTGACCACCAAAAGAATCATCTCAAAGGTAATTAAAAGGTAAAGTATATTGCTTATTGATGGGTGGTAACCTAAGGGGTGGAAGAATAACCTAGCCAGGGTCGATCCTATCATGGGGGGTAGCCCAAGAGGTTAAAGAAAGGCCTAGCCAGGGCCGATCCTAATATAGATTTACCACTGATCAGCTGGTCATTTGTATTACATATTGTGCACAAATTATACAGTAAAGGAAAAGAAAAAGAACATAAAGTACATGATCCCATAGTATAACTAAAGATGGTCTCTTATCCTACACTAGTGCATAGTTTCATTTGAATTATTACTTCACATATAGTATTTCCTGCCTTACATATTCAGTATATTACCTCATACTGATGTCCCTTACAGGGGACCTGCATTTCATGCTGCATATACAAGTGCTAGTAGATCTCTCCAGTAGGAGTACAGGATATCCAGCTGTGGTTACCAAGCTCCAGGTTGCTTCGGAGCTTTGCGTGCCTAGAGCTTATATTTTTATGTTGTACAGTTAGTTGAGGCGGGGCTTATCCCGACCCTTATCAGATACTTCTCCTTATATAGAGGCTTTGTAGACTATGTACATTAAAGTATGGTCATGTCTCGTACATTAGACAGCGTGGCCCCAACGGCCTAGTCATATGCATTACCTTTTGACTTGTTATTACTGTTTACTTTCTTAAAGGCATGTTGAATGTAGAAATCCCTTATAATATTTATAGAAAGTGTATAGATATAGGTTGGTTCTCTTGAGCCTTATCGACACGGGTGCTAGTTCTCCTTAACAGGACTTTGACCATGACAGTTCCAAAGGGGTGGCCAGTTCCATCAAGGCCATGAGTCTCATCATACTACTAATAGTGGGTTTGCTAATGACCTCCCTTGGCCTCAAGGTGTTTATGTTGTGACTCCTATTGATGTGTGTCCTACATGTGAGAAGAGTCATAGGGGCCCGTATATGAAGGGTTCTAATGCATGCTTTGATTGTGGGGAGCTTGGTCACAAAAGGATGGATTGTCTAAGAAACCATGGCAAAGACTGGAGTACAAATGTGGTTCCTTTGGGTAGAGGTGGTCCTCAAGGTGGTGCCCCGAGGCACAATCTATTTTATGCTCTACATGGGAGGTAAGGGGTTGGTGACGTTCCCGATGTTGTTATCAGTATGTTAAAAATCTTTGACTTTGATATATATGCTTTGATTGATTCGGGTGACACTACTTCCTTTGTTACCCTATTTGTTACTAAAAAGTTCCATGTTGAACCCGAGTTGTTGCATGAGTCATATGATGTGTCAACACATATGGGTGCCCGTATTGTTGCTAGGAAAGTTTATAGGAGTTGTCGTATTTGCATTTTGCATAAGTTGTTACCTTGTGATCTTGCTAAATTAGACATGGTAGATTTTGATGTCATTCTTGGGATGGATTGGTTGCACGCCTACTATACTTCTATTGATTGTAGAACCTGTAGGGTCAAGTTTCAATTTCCTAATTAACCCATCCTTTAGTGGGAAAGTTAAGATGTCGTGGTCAATGGTAGATTGATTTCATGCATTAAAGCTTGTAAGTTAATCTCTAATGGGTATCTTTATCATCTTATGAGGGTCAGAGATGTGAAGTCTAAAACCCCTTCCATAGAGTTAGTTCTGATTGTAAATAAGTTCCTTGATGTCTTCCCAAATGACCTTCCCCATATTTCTCCCGAAAGGGAAATAGATTTTGGTATAGACCTCTTCCTCGATACTCAACCTACCTCTATTCCCCCTTATCGTATAGCCCCAGTGGAGTTGAAGGAGTTAAAGGAACAATTGAAAGATTAGAGAAGGGATTTATTAGACCTAGTCAATCACCTTGGGGTGCTCGGGTGTTGTTTGTGAATAAGAAGGATGGGTCACTTAGAATGTGCATTGACTACAGGTAACTCAATAGGGTCACTATAAAGAATAGGTATCCTCTTCCAAGAATTGATGATTTGTTTGACCAATTGCATGGGGCTAGCTATTTCTCTAAGATTGATCTTCGGTCCGGGTATCATCAAGTTAGGCAGTGTGATATTCCCAAGACAGCCTTCTGGACTAGATATGGGTATTATGAGTTTGTTGTGATGTCTTTTGGAATGACTAATGCACCAACTATCTTCATGGACCTAATGAATAGGGTTTTCAAACCTTACCCTGATTCCTTTGTTGTGGTCTTTATTGATGACATTTTGATCTATTCACATAGTAGGGAGGAGCATGTGAGGCATTTGAGGGTTGAGTTGCAAAGATTGAGGGAGGAGAAATTGTATTTCAAATATGACAAGTGTGAATTTTGGTTGAAAGAGGTTGCATTTTTGGGTCATGTGGTATCGGGGGATGGTATAAAAGTGGATCCTAAGAAAATCGATGTGATTAGAAATTGGCCTAGACCATTGACCCCATTGGACATTAGGGAGGTTGCATTCTTGGGTCAGTGGTGTCGGGGGATGGTATAAAAGTAGATCCTAAGAAAATCAATGTGGTTAGAAATTGACCTAGACCAATTAGGAGCTTCTTGGGCCTAGCGTGTTATTATAGAATGTTTGTGAATAGGTTTTCCTCCATTGCTTCCCCTATGACAAAATTGACTCAAAATAAGATTAAGTTTGTGTGGACCAATGTATGTGAGAGGAGCTTCCAGACATTGATAGACAAGCTTGTGTCCACTCCTATATTGTCACTATCAGATAGGTTTGAGGGATTTATCGTGTATTGTGATGCTTCCCGGGTTGGTTTGAGTAGTGTGTTGATGCAAAATGGTAAGGTCATAGCTTATGTGTCTAGACAACTCAAGGTACATGAAAGGAACTACCTTGCCCATGATCTAAAGTTAGCTGCCGTCGTGTATGAATTAAAGATTTGGTGTCACTATTTGTATGGGGTGTATGTTGATGTATTCATCGATCACAAGAGCCTCCAATATGTCTTCACTTAAAAAGACCTCAACTTGAGGCAAAGGAGATGGTTAGAACTTCTCAAAAACTATGATATGAGTATGCACTATCATCCGGGTAAGGCAAATGTGGTGGCGGATACCTTGAGTAAGGTGTCTATGGGTAACCTAGCCCATGTTGATGGTGGTGATAAGGAGATGGCTATGGAGGTGCATCAATTGGCGAGATTAGGGGTTAGGTTGGAAGAGGTTGGTGATGATGGTGTTGTGGTGGTCGATGGATCTAAGTCTTCTTTGGTTGATGAGGTGATAGCAAAATAAGATCTTGACTCCTTCTTACTTGAAATGAAGGCCTTGGTGAAAGAGGGCAAAGTAGAGGTTTTCTCCCAAGGGGGAGATGGTGCCTCTAGGTACCAAGGTAGGTTGTGTGTGCTTTGTGTTAATGGTTTGAGGGAAAAGATCCTTGATTAGGCCCACAATTCTTCTTATTCTATCCACCCCGGGTCTAACAAAATGTATAGAGACTTGAGAGATGGGTATTGGTGGGGAGGCATGAAAAGGGACATTGCCAAGTTCATTTACAGTTGCTAGAGTTATCAACAAGTAAAAACCAAACATCAAAGGCTGGGTAATCCAAGACATAGAGATTCCCACTTGGAAGTAGGAGGTGATTAATATGGATTTTGTGGTTGGGTTGCCCAAGATTAGAAATGATTTTGATTCCACTTGGGTCGTGGTTGATAGGATGACAAAATCGGTCCACTTTTTACCAGTTAAGACCACATATGGGGCTGAAGAGTATGCAAGGTTGTACATCTATGAGTTAATGAGGTTACATGGGTTTTCTTTGTCCATCATATCAGATCGTGGATCACAATTCACTTCACACTTTTGGAAGTCTTTTCAAAAGGGTCTTGGTACAAAGGTTCACCTTAGTATGGTCTTCCACCCTCAAACGGATGGCCAAGCCAAAAGGAAAAATTAAACCCTTAAAGATATGCTTAGGGCATGTGTATTGGATTTGAGGCTAGTTGGGATGACCACCGTCCTTTGATTGAGTTTGCAAACAATAATAGCTATCACTCTAGCATTGGTATAACTCCTTTTGAGGCTCTCTATGGGATTTAGTAGGCCTAGCCAATTACCCTGGGGTGCACCCTTAGGATGTGCATTGACTACTGGTAACTCAAAAGGGTCACCATAAAGAATAGGTATCCTCTTCCAAGGATTGGTGATTTGTTTGACCAATTGCAAGTGGCTAATACTACCCCAAATCATTTCGATTAAGGTGTATATAACACTCAATGGCCAACGGTCCATTGCCGATTTGAAATCAAAAGAGTGGAACCCTTTCTCTAGCGGCCTCTTCGCTTTTTTCTTTACAATCAGTCCAGGTTAGTAGTTGCTCCTGGCTTTCGGACAGCTAGAGCACCGACCTATTCATCTTACCTTGTCTTGGGCACCACAGTAGACTTATTATCCTATATATAATATCTAACCTAAAGATTAAGAGGATAGAGGGTCTCCCTTTCATATATTCGATTGGGATTAGGCCTTTCTCCATAAAGGAAGAAGAAGGCAAAACTAAGTCATTTAGTTGTTTTCTATTTCCATTCTGCCTTCACCATGACTACCTTGTAAAAAGGATTCTCGAACTGATGATTTTTCTATTTCGGATAGCAATGGATCTATGATTTCAAGAAAACCAAATCAATTGGCTTTTTTCCCAGCGATACCTCCAATGTGAGATTTTGATTCGTAGAACTAGCTATCAAATATATATTCATCCATCTATCAGCTGTGTTTTCTTTAGTAAATGAAAGAGGGTCTCATTTCATAGGTAGCAAGGATAGGAAGAAGGGTTTCAATAAAGGCTGTTGTTAGATAGCCGCGCATTTCTCTCTTTTTACAGCCTCGTGGAGAGATGAAAGAAGGGAAGTTATAGCACGGGGTAGTGAAGGCTCTCTTTTGCATAAGCCCTTTGTTAAGTAAGGTGATGGTACTCTTTATCGACTGCTTTCCCTCCTGGCAAGTGACTTAAAGAAAAGAAGTGAAGTAAGTCAGACGACTAGCATGGTCCTTCCCCCATCGAAGAGCCACGTATCCAGGGTTGACCACATCATCACTGTTTTATCAAGGTGTAGCCATGGTCTCAATTGGGTCATTGTTTGGTATACCCAAGCTTGATAATAGATGTGGATATTTTGACTGCCCTCTCGACAGGGAACTTATCTAGAGGAATTCATTTTCCCATACTTGAATTATTGTAGATAAGAAGTAAAATCCTGGGTGTAGCGCTTATCGTCTCTAAGATTGATCTTCAATCTGGGTATCATCAAGTGAAGGTGAGAAAGTGTGATATTCCTAAGACGGCCTTCTGAACTAGATATGGGCATTATGAGTTTGTTGTGATATCTTTTGGGTTGACTAGTACACCGGCCATCTGTGTGGACCTAATTAATATAGTCTTTAAACCCTACCTTAATTCCTTTTTTGTGGTCTTCAATAATGATGTTTTAATCTATTCTTGTGGTAAGGAGGAGCATAGGGCTCATTTGAGGATTGTATTGCAAAGATTGAGGGAGGAGAAATTGTATGCTAAATATGAAAAGTGTGAATTTTGGTTGAAGGAGGTTGCCTTCCTAGGACATGTGATGTCGGAGGATGGTATTAAGGTTGATCCTAAGAAGATCGATGTATTAGAAATTGGCCTAGACCGTTGACCCCGTCAAACATTAGGAGTTTCTTGGGCTTAGTGGGGTATTATTTGGAGATTTTTGAATAGGTTCTCTTTTATTACTCCCCCTATTAAAAATTGACTCAAAAAAGGCTAAGTTTGTATGGATGGATAAAGTGAGAGGAGCTTTCAAACCTTTAAAGACAAGCTTGTGTCCACTCCTATATTCTCACTACCGGATATGCTTAAGGGATTTGTGGTGTAATGTGATGCTTCTAGAGTTAGTTTGGGTTGTGTGCTAATGCAAAATGGTAAGGTGATAGCCTATACTTCTGGGCAACTAAAGGTGCATGAAAAGAACTACCCTACCTATGATCTTGAACTAGCTGTCGTGGTATTTGCATTAAAGATTTTGCGCCATTACTTGTATGGGGTGCATGTTGATGTGTTCATCGATCATAAGAGCCTCAATATGTCTTCACTCAAAAAGATCTTAACTTGAGGCAAAGGAGACTGTTAGAAATTCTTAAGGACTATGACATGAGTGTGCACTATCATTTGAGTAAGGCTAATATGGTGGCAGATGCCTTGAGTATGGTATCTATGGGTAGCCTAGCTCATATTGATAGTGATGATAAGGAGATGGCTAGGGAGTTCCATTATTTGGCTAGATTGGGAGTTAGGTCGAGGGAAGTGGATAATGGTGGTGGTGTTGTTGTTGATGGTTCTAAATTCTCATTGGTTGAAGAGGTGAAAGCTAAACAAGATCTTGACCCCTCCTTGTTAGAATTGAAGGCCTTGGTGAAAGAGGGCAAGGTGGAGGTTTTCACCCAAGGGCGAGATGATGCCCTTAGGTACCAAGGTAGGTTGTGTGTACTGTATGTCAATGATTTGATAGAGAAAGAGGGCAAAGTAGAGGTTTTCTCCGAAGGGGGAGATGGTACTCTTGGATACCAAGGTAGGTTGTGTGTGCCTTGATTTGATGGCTTGATAGAAAAGATCCTTGACAAGGCCCATAATTCATCTTATTCTATTCACCCCGGTTCTACTAAAATATATAGAGATTTGAGAGAAGTGCATTGGTGGGGAGACATGAAGAGGGACATTGCCAAATTCACTTCCGAATAAAGACCACATATAGGGCTGAATAGTATGCTAGGTTATACATCCATGACTTGGTGATATTTCATGGGGTTCCTTTTATCCATCATATCGGATCGTGGAGCTCATTTTACTTCACATTTTTGGAGATCTTTCCAAAAGGGTCTTGGTACTAGAGTTAAGCTTTCTATGGGCTTCCACCCTCAAATGGATGGCCAAGCCCAAAGGACCTTGCAAACCCTTGAGGATATTCTTAGAGCTTGCGTGTTGGAGCTTAAAGGTAGCTGGGATGATCATCTCCCATTGATTGAGTTTGCCTACAACAATAGTTATCATAAAAGCATTGGTATGGCTCCATTTGAGGCTTTTTATGGTAGACGTTGTAGATCAATGGTGGGGTGGTTTGAGGTTGGTGAGGTGGCCTTGTTATGACCAGATCTAGTTATGGAGGCTCTTGAGAAGGTTAGAATTATTAGGGAAAGGTTGAAGACGATCCAAAGTCATCAAAAGTCTTATGTTGATATGAAGAGAAGGGAGTCTTAATTCGAAGTTGATGATTGGGTTTATTTGAAGGTATCACCTATGAAGGGTGTGGTCCATTTTGGTAAAAAGGGAAATTTGAGCCCTAGATACGTGGGCCCTTATAGGTTGATGAGGATGATCGGTAAGGTGGCCTACGAGTTGGATTTTCCTAGAGAAATTGATTTGGTTCATCCGGTGTTTCATATGTTTATGTTGAGGAAATGTGTGGGTGATCCGAATGCTATTGTGCCTCTTGATGTTGTGGGGTATGGTTGAAGATAATTGTACCAACAAAGTGGTTCCGGTTGAGATTTTGTATAGGCAAGTGAAGAAATTGAGAAACAAGGAGGTGGCTTACGTTAAAGTCCTTTGGAGGAATCAAAGAAGTCGAAAGTGCTACATGGGAGGCTGAAGCGGACATACAAAAGCAATATCCTTACCTTTTCCACTCCACTCAAACCTAAGGTATCACTCTAAGTCCCCTATGTAATTTTAAGTCTATGTTCAGCCCATGACGTATGCATACATTTAGGTTTAAATTGACAAGTTCATAATGATTTTACACTTATGATGAGATTTTTGAAATGATGTTTAAATGCATTGTTGCATCCTTATGTGGGCTGAAATTGTCTTGTTTGCGTCTGTCATATACGTTTCTTCGACATTGGTGGACAAATATTCCCAAGGGGGAGATATTGTAATGACCCCAAAAAATGCCTAAAAAAGTGCCTCGAGAGTGACCGAAACCGTAGTTTTCATATATCTCAAAATCCATGCGCGACGCTCCAAGGGGTCGTACTAGTGTTGCTTTTGGTCCAGTTTTGACTTCGGTCCAAGACTTTTAAGTCTTGGGCCTAAGTCTTCCCATACGTGAAAATACTTATACTTAGCCATTTTTCACCCTCATATCATTCTAAACATTCCCTAATACTCTCTCAAATATTTAGACAAATATATCACTCAAGATTCAAGTGTCCAAATCTCTTTCAAAACTTAAGGAATTCATCCAAGATTTAAGTCTCCATTCAAATCTTCATCAAGAAATTCTCCAAAGTTAAGGTATGAATCTAAGGATTTCTTCTTAATCTTCAAGTCTCCATTGCCAATCATCATCAAGTTCATCTCCAAAGCTAAGGTATGTGGGTTTCTTTCATGGGTTCCTTCCACCCATGATGCCCAAGATTCCTTTTACTCTTATTTGCATCATTTAAGATTGATTTACAAATGGGTCTTAATTATTATGAAAATCACTGCTCACTATGTTGGGGTTTATGAAATTGTGACTGTTTTACTATGTTTTAGGCTATGAATGTAAAATCTATTGTGAGATTTGATGAAAGGCTTTGATGTATTGGTTGAGAGTGTTACCAAGTATCTATTGATGGTTTCTCAATGAAGTTTCTAGCACGATTTCACTCATAAATTGCATGGTTTTACACTAGCACTACACACTCTATAAGCGTTTAATAAAATGTCTGATAATGCTTTCTTGAGGAATTAAAGGTCCTATACATGCCTTATAAATTGAATGACTTTATGATGATGAAACAATGATGAAATGATGATGGAATGATGATGAAAGGGAATGTATGTATATGATGATGAAAGGAGTGTATATATATGATATTATCTCTATAGTGTTGGGGATGACCAAGTCTATGTCGGGGGTGGTAGGCTCGGGTGACCTTATTGAAGGGTTAGTACCTCAATTGCCTAGTTCGGAGGGTGGTAGGCATGAGTATCCTTGTTGGGGGTTTGTACCCATCAACCTTGTTGGGGGTGTGTACCCACAACCTGTTGGGGGGTTTTTACTCCATCAACCCGTTGGGGGTTTGTACTTCATCAACCTTGTTGGGGGGTTTGTACTCCATCAACCTCATGAAGGGGTTTGTACCTTATGCGCATATCCAAGGGGGTAATAGACCTTGGCTTGCACTATAATAGTCACTCCTTACACTCGTGTTATGTTCTATATAAGCATGATTTTATTTCAAGCATCATTTATACATGTCATATTGTTAGTTCGCTATCTATTGCTTATGATTATCCATTTTCCCTATGATACCTTCCACTTGTTTCATTGCATCCTACATATTAGTACATTCAAACATAACAACGCATACTCTATGCATATATGATGTCACCATGTAGGAATCGGTGCACCGCTTGATCATCAACCTCCTCCATGTAGCTAGAACAATTGTCTCTCAAGCTTGTTGGTGAGTCCTCCACATTAGGGGACTTTGCTTATGATCTCTTTCTTTGTACTAAGACTTTCTTACCTTTGTTCATGTATTGACTATGACGATGAGCCCGGTTGTTTGTCATGGCCCTTACTCTTATCTATGTAATAGAGGTGTCATTGGACATGTTATGTATCTATGCTATGAGCCTTGACTATCCTGTTTCTTGATGATATGATATGGAAGTTTACTCTTTGCCCTGATTCCCCTGCTTATGCTTATTTTGCATTGTCATTTTAATTGCTTCCACGAGTAATGATTATAATGATATGCTATGACGCTTATTTGGTGTTCCTTCGGGTTCCCCATTCGCCGGTCACATCTAGGCCCTAGGTCTAGGGCATGATATTTGGGTTCTTTTCAACCTTTCTCTAATCATCCTAACCTTCTTAAGAGCCTCCATAACAAAATATGGTCCTAACAAAGCCATCTCTCCAACCTCAAACCACCCAACCGGTGATCTATAATGCCTACCATGGAGGGCCTCAAAAGGAGTCATATCGATGCTAGAATGATAGCTATTGTTATATGCAAACTCAATCAATAGAAGTTGATTATCCCAACTACCCTTAAGCTCCAATACACAAGCCCTAGGCATATCCTCAAGTGTTTGGATAGTTCTTTTGCCTTGGCCATCCGTTTGAGAGTGAAAGGTCGTACTAAGCTTTACTTTGGTTCCAAGACCTCTTTGGAAAGACCTCCAAAAGTGTGAAGTAAATAGTGCACCACGATCCCATATGATAGATTAAGGAACCCTATGCAACCTCACCAAGTCATGAATGTACAACCTAACATAATCTTCAGCGCCATATGTAGTCTTAACCGGTAGAAAGTGAGCCAATTTTCTCATCCAATCAACCACAACCCATATGAAATCAAAACTCTTTCTAGTCTTGGGCAACCCAACCACAAAATCTATATTAACCTCTTCCAATTTCCAAGCGGGAATCTTTATGTCCTGGGTTAGGTCACCCGGCCTTTGATGTTCGGCTTTGACTTATTGGCAACTATGGCAACCGGACACAAATTTGCAATGTCTTTCTTCATGCATCCCCATAAATACACCTCTCAAATCCTTGAACATCTTAGTAGAACCGGGGTGAATAGAATAGGGAGAACCATGAGCCTCATTAAGAATCCTCTCTCTCAAGTAATCAACAAAAGGCGCACACAACTTACCTTGGTATATAAGGGTACCATCTCCCCCTTGGGAGAAAACCTCCACCTTACCATCTTTTA
>DF359432.1:16057-38038 GCA_000787875.1 Solanum virginianum
ATAAATGGTAAAAGAGGATGATCACTTGGGTTCTGGTTCCTACATGGTGATATTACGTAGGCATAAAGTACACATTAGTACATTTGAATATATTAAGTATGTAGGATGCAATGCAATAAGAGATAAGTAACATAATCGAAATACATAACTATAGGTAATGAGTAGCATATAAAAATATGGTATGCATGTGAGATGCTATATAGTAAAATCATGCTTATATAGAACATAATACATGTGCAAGAAGAGACTACTATCATATTGGTGGATCGCCGCACCCTACCACCCTTGGTGACTGAGGTACAAACCCCCCAACATGGTTATCAAAGTACAAACCCCTCGACATGGTTACCCGGCGCGTAACCCCCGAGTAGGGTATGGTCACATTCCAATACTATATATAATAAAACCATATATATACATTCCTTTCATCATTATATGATCATTCAACTCATAAGATATGCATTGGACCTTCAATTCCTCAAGAAATCATAATCCGAACATTTTATTAAACACTTGGCAGGTGTGTAGTGCTAGTGTAAAACTATGCAATTTAAGAGTGAAATCATTCTAGAAAATTCAATGTAAAACCATCAATAGATACTTGGTAACACCCTCAAGTAATATACGTCAACACCCTTCATCAAATCTCACAATAGATCTTAGATTTATAGCTCAAAATATGTTAAAACAACCATAGTTTCATGAAACACCAACATAGTGTGTAGCAAAACTTATAATAGATAAGACCCATGAGTAAATCAACTTTAAATCATGCAATTTTAGGTAAAAGAGAGCTTACTATCATAGGCGCAAGGAACCTATGAGAGAAACCCACATACCTTGACCTTAAAGAATCCTCGAAAAAGATTTGGAGATGGAGACTTGAAACTTGAATAAGAATCCTTAATATCCGGATGACTTTTTGAGACTTGAAATTGGAGATGAAATATTAGCTAAGTGTTTGAGTGAGTATTTGGGAATGTCTTGAATGATATCAGGGTGAAATAAGGCTAAGTATAAGCATTTTAACACATGGAAACACTTACGCCCAAGACCCAAAGGCCTTGGACTAAGATAGAAAAACTGGGCAAAATTTGTACTGAGGCGCGCCATTAGCACGTCGCGCCAGGGGCACAAAAACCTCACTAGAAATTGCAGTTTGGAAAAATGAAATTGCGATTCGTTTGCTCTAAAATTGGAGTTAGACCCATTTCCTACTTAATTTGACCCCCTGAACAAGAATATGAAGTCAAATTTTTAATATCACCCACAAATTTTGAGATATATGGAAATTACGATTTTGGATACTTTTGAGACACATTTTCGGGCACTTTTTTTTGGATCGTTTCAATAAGTTACTCCCTCTAGCCCATTATATGTAGTATTTTTTCCTTTATAATTTATCCACAAAAAAAACATCTTACCATATAGTTATACATAATTGACTTTAGATTTTTCTTTTACCCTTCATGAAATAATGTACAATACTCAAATGTCTTAGAATTATTTTAGACCACAAATTTTAAAAAGCTTTTTTCTTAAATATTGTGTCAAGTCAAATAGTGCTACATAAAATGAGATGGAAGAGTTCTTTTATAAGCTTATCCAAAAGGACACTTACTCTCTACCATAATTCTTCTCTTTATTACTTGTCAAGTATTTATACATTTCTCTTGCTTTTACAACATATAGTACTTAAACAATGCCGATACTTTCTTTTTTAATCAAAGTGGCCAAGAGGCTACAAATATACAAATTAAATGGCATGCAAAAGAAAAAAGAGAAACTTATATATATTTCATTTTTAATAAATAATGTAGATTTTTTATCAAAATATAAGTTTCATATATTTTAAGACACTTATAATATATCTTTATAATTTTAATACATCTTTTATACATAGTGTAATTCATTTATATTACATGCATAATTCATTTTTAATATATAGTGCAGTTTTTTAATCAAAATAATTATAATACATTTATAATACATATATAATTCACTTTAATACATAATACGATTACCGATAATTACTTTTTAACATATAGTGTAGTTTTTTAATTAAAATATGTAGAATACATTTATAATACATATATATTACATGTATGATTCACTTCAATACATAATACAATTGCTATAAATGGTAAATATTTTTCAAATAAATAATATCTTGGTAATAAATAAAAATATGTTTAAAACTATTAAATATTTTATCAAAGAGATTTTAAATGATAATAATTCCATTGAAAAAAGGGGCAAATAGGCCCAAAACGAAAAATGACAGACATATTAGGTCTAAAATAATGGTCCAACCTGATTCAAACATAAATAAAAATACAATTACAAATAGGAGCACTAACTCAATTAGGAAATGCCACAACCTTTACTCTTCTTTACCCTTTGCTCATCTTCTCCATGTTGAATCATCACAAAAACATCGACCTATTTAGAGCTTCGATCATGTTCCAAGAGAAAGTTGTAGAGTTCTATGTTGTACGACTCTGGCTGATTTCATCTAAGATACCTAAATCTCTCATTGGATATCATGAAATTGATGTATTTGAAGATGTCTGTAGAACGTAGATTAAGAGTTCCTCATCCTGCTTCATCATTTTAGGTTTGAACACACATTATTCTCATACTCTATACCTATTCACTCATTCAAAAAAAGTCCTAATCATTAATTAATTTCTTCCAATTCGTTGAGCCTCCAGTAAAGTTAATTATATTGTTTAAGAAGATTGATAGACGATTCGTCAAGCATGAAAAATCTAGTTAATCTTTAACACAGGCTAGTAAACATAATTTATCTGCAAAATTGTATATATTAGATTGGATTGTCTAATACTATAAATATGTTGTTGTTTGTACAGTGTTGTCTATAACACTCCATCCGTTTGAATATTTCAATTAACTCATACAATTGGGGTAAAATTTAAGAATGTTTAATTTGTTAAGAAGAATGAGTTATTAATTATTCAAATTGCTCAATGATCGTATGTTATGTTTGAAAGTCAAGTAAGCTGTTAAACAAAAGACTGCAAAAGTTAAAGCAAATTGTTTTTTATGACTTCTTTGAAATTTGGGTCATATGTCTCGGAGATTGTTTTTAATATATAAAGAGTTAGAGGGTCCGCTATCATAACCCAAGCCTAGGACCTAGGATTAGGGTCTTAAGACGCACCCTATGGAGTAAAGGGATAAGGAATCTCCATCATTCAATCACAACAAACAATTCTAAGAAAAGGGGAAATGGGATGTATTTTATGGGGAATAGGGGCTTAGGAACTTCACCACTGAGCTAATAACATGATAAACAACAACAAGTGTGGGATAGGGACTAAGGGGAAATCATCATAGATACAAGATTGTAGCATAATGCATACTTAGCGTACTGTCCAATAATATCTCTAAGTCATAGATAGAGCGAGAGCTAAGACAAGTTTCGAGCTCACCCTCACAAGTAAAGTAATAAGCGTATCAATGTCTTAACATAAACAAGCTAGATAAAAGATGGATATTCCCCTCGAACTAGAGGACTCATCACAATTAAGATCTTCTTTGGTCCAAATCTAGCCGCGTTGAGAATATCAAGGAGCGTCGTTCACTACATTGTGAAATCATGTAGGTCTAGAGTATGCATTAGTACTATGGAATGTACTAAGTATGCGGATATGCGATGCAATGATATAAATGTCATAAGCTAGTGAACAATAAGATCATGTAAGACATTATTTAAGCTGTGGAACAAAAGTTAATGCATGTGGAAAGTAAAAAACGTACACTTAATTATTTGCATGATAAAACACTTAAACTTTAGAGTAATGAGAAACACATGTTGTTATGCACAAGTAAAATAGAAATACCTTTAGGAAAAACAATGCATTATTTTAAGGGAAGGATCATCTTACTACGAATGAAACATTAGTAATCATAAAGAAGAATACCATGCATACTTGAAGAGAAAATCATGTACCATTATGAGAAATACCATTAATAGTAATATGGAACCATAAATATGTGCGAGAGTACCCCTTAACTGATACAAACCATATGTGCTAAATCATGGAGTCCCAATATTTTTCCTACATTGAAGAAGGGGGAAATCACTTGCCAAAGTGAGATCCTAAGATGCCTAAGTGGATCCACTAAAGCGAGCGAGTGAGCAAGCTTCTATAACGGATGGTCTAGAAATCAACCACTACTAAAAGGTGACGCATATAGTCCTACGATATCACGTAGTTATGGGACAATGGGATTTTACTAGTAGTCTCATGCCTACCTAATGAGGAGTTTGTATATCTATCCCAAAGTCCACTCAGTGCTAAGTGTAACTCTTACGGAATAGTCATAAGCATGAATAATAAAGTTATTTTATATGGAGAGGTATTCTACTAACCCATCCCCAAAGCATCTAGAACATTAATCATCAACATAAGGATAGCTTCAAAGTCTTGTTTATGCCTCTACTAATAGCCTATCGTCATCTCATAAGCATAGCTAGGCGAGGCACTCATTTCAATCACTCGTTCGTTCTTGACTTCAATAAGTTTAGTCCCCGGAATATATAAATATAAATATAATCATGAAATGCATAAGCTTATAAATCATAACATCACAATAGGAGTAATTTGTCACGACCCAAGCCTAGGGTCAAGACATGACATGGCAAATGAGGAACCCGAAGGAACCCCAAACAAGCCTCTTAGCATATCAATCACACATCCTTGGTTGCGGAAACAAGATAACAACAACAAGAGATATAAATAAGGGCAAAGGTACTAAGGGAAGTCTTGAAATTTATAAATCATAAAAGAGTCAAAGCTCAAAGTATAAGTACATCAATTGTTCCAACAACACCTCTAACATAGGTTGGAGTGGGGGCCAAGACCCTTTCCAGGCTCACCCTCATAGTATCAAATGTTCAACATAAAGAGATATCAATAGTAAGAATACCATAGCTAGTGTCCCCGGACTTGAGGACTCACCAAAGCTTATCTTCCAAAGAACCGAGCTAGCCACATAAAGGATGATCGAGAGGTGCTCCGATTCGTACATGGTAACATCATGTAGGTATAGAATATGCATTAGTACCTTTATGTATACTAAGTATGTAGGAGACAATGCAATAAGATATAAGCCAACATAGTGAAAATGCATAGCCATAAGCAATGGATAGGTATAATATCAATATAACATGCATGATTAATACTTGAAGTAAAACATGCTTGTAAATCATATAACTTGAAAATATAGATTGTATGTATGGGAAGAGACCATAATCATAGACCAAGCAAATACTACTTGGAATCCGTTGCATGTCGCCCCCTCGGTGAGGTGGTCGAGGTATCCACCCCTCAACATGATAATACGAGCATGTCACACCCCGATAAGGTGGTCAAGATATCTACCCCTCAACATGGTGGTATGGCCATGTCACCCCCCAACAAGGTGGTCAAGGTATCTACCCCTCAACATGGTAGCACGGGCATGTCATCCCCCGACAAGGTGGTTGAGGTATGTCACCCCCTTAACAAGGTGATTGGGCCTGTCACCCCCTAACAAGGTGTGGTCACTTGCAACACTATACATAATTTTCATAGATCTAATACATATATACAATCCCTTAATTGTCATAATGGTACTTGACTTAAATATTATGTAATAGACCATCAATAACTTGAGAATCCTTGTCAAGACATTTTATTAAACACTTGGTGGGTGTGTCATGCTAGTTCAAAATCATGCAATTCAAGAGTGAAATAATATGGGTAAACTTAATGTAAATCAACCCACCAAGACATAATTAAACCCTCAGTCAGATACCTTAAAATCTATCATCAAATCTCATAATAGATTATAGTTTCATAGCTCAAAACATACATAGTCACAATAGATAAATCATCTCATAGTATAAGCTAGAAATGGGTAGATATGTGTTTCCAATCAACATTTCATAAAACCCAAACATAATTTATAATCCTCATCCATAAATGTAATATCCATAAGTGTACAACTTGAAAACATGTAATTTTCATAAAAAGGAAGGTTTGACTCCATGGGTGAAAGGTTAGAGGAGAGTTCGAGCTTGAATAGAGTTCTTGAGATCCAGAATTAAGCTTAAGACACTTGAATTTGGATGGAATATTTGGTTAAGTGTTAGAGATAGTTTTGAGAGGGTCTTGAGTGATATAGAGTTGAAAAATGGCTAAGTATAGGTGTCTTCACGCATATGAGGCATGGGGCCATGACCCCAAGGCCCTTGGGCCAAAATGAAATACTGAGGAAAAAAATTAACTGGTTTGCGTCTGGTCTGCGATGGGTACCCAATACAGAGGGTAAACTAACACTGATGTGTGCCCCAGGCATGTCGCGCCCTGGTAGCGGACAGATACTGGATTGTAAAATTTTGAGGAAATTATTTTTCGCTATGAGTTCTCTAAAATTGGGGTTATACCCATTTTCCACTTAAATTTTACCTTGCTCACGAATATAAAGTTGAATTTTTGATACGATGCATGGATTTAGAAATATATGGAGATCACGATTATAGACATCTTCGAAGCACATTTTTAGGGTGTTTTAATATCTTTCCCTTGGGAACATTCATCCCTGAATGTCAAAGAAACATACATAAGAGAATTAATCAATAATATTTCAACCCAACATGAATGCAACAATGCCTTTAAACACTACTTCAAAAATCTCAACATTGGTGTCAAAAATCACCATGAACTTGTCAACATAAACATAAGTGCATGCAAAATAACATAAGTTCTAAAACTTAAGACTTGAATTCATATAAGGGACTTAAGTTAGTACCTTCGGCTTGAGTAGAGTGGACGTGATATGCATATCACTATCTCATGTTCGCCTCAGCTTCCTATGTGGCACTTTCAACTTGTTGGTTCCTCCAAAGGACCTTCATGGAAGTTATATCTTTGTTTCTCAACCTCTTTACTTGTCTATCCAAAATCTCTAGTGGAACCTCCTCATAAGGCAAATTATGTTCTACAACACACACAAAATCAAAAGGCACTATAGCATTAGGGTCACCCACACACTTTCTCAACATGGGCATATGGAAAATCGGATGAACCATATTCATCTCCATAGGCAACTCCAACTCATTTGCAACCTTACCAATCCTCCTCTAAACTCTACAAGGACTCACAAACCTTAGGCTTAACTTCCCCTTCTTGTCAAATCAAACCACACCCTTCATAGGTGAGACTTTCAAGTAAACCCAATCACCAATCTTAAACTCAAGATCTTTTCTCCTCACATCAAAACAGGACTTTTGTCTACTTTGGGTTGTTTTCAATCTCTCCCTAATAAACCTTACCTTATCCAAGGCTTCCATGACCAAATTAGGATCTAGCAAAGTCATTTCCCCACTTCAAACTACCCAATTAGGGATCTACAATGCCTACTATAAAGAGCTTCAAAACAAGTCATACCAATGCTTGAGTGGTAGATATTATTGTAAGCAAATTCAATGAGTAGAAGATGTTCATCCCAAGTACCCTTAAACGTCAAAACATAAGTTGTAAGCATATGCTCAAGAGTCTGGATAGTCCTCTCGGCTTCACCATCCATTTGAGGGTGAAAGGTTGTGCTAAGCTTAACCTTGTTACCAATACCTCCTTGGAAATACCTCCAAAAATGAGAAGTGAATTGAGCACCACCATAAAAAATGATAGACAAGGGAACCCCCATGCAATCTAACAAACTTATGAATTTACTTGGCATAACCTTCGGCACCATAAGTAGTTTTAACCAGTAAAAAGTGAGTTCACTTTGTCATTCTGTCCACAACAACCCAAATAAAGTCAAAATGTTTCCTAGTCTTAGGCAACCCCATTATAAAATCCATGTTGATTTCCTCCCACTTCCAATTAGGAATCTCTATATCTTGGGCTAGGCCACCCCGCCTTTGATGTTCGGCTTTCACTTGTTTGCAACTATGGCAGCCTGATACAAATTTGGCAATGTTCCTCTTCATACCTCCCTACCAAATCATATCCCTCAAATCTCTGTACATCTTGGTAGAATTGGGGTGTTTGAAATCTCTCTCTTTATACCACCCCACCTGTACACTTCTCTCAAGTGTCTATACATCTTTGTAGAACCGGGGTGAATGGAATAGGATGAATTATGAGCCTCTTTCAAGATTAATTCTTTCAAATTATCTACATTTGGCAGATACAATCTACCTTGGTACCTAGGGGCACCATCTCCTCCTTGGGAGAAAACCTCCACTTTACTATCTCTCACCAAGGCCTTCAACTCTAGCAAGGTAGGGTCAAGATCTTATTTTTCCTTTACCTCCACAATCAAGGAAGATTTAAAACTATCAACAACTACTACACCACCATTGTCAATGTCATCCAACCTAACCCCCAATATAGCCAACCTATGAACCTCTCTAGCCACTTCTTTACCACCATCATCAACATGAGCTATACTATCCATAGACACCCTACTTAAAGCATTGGCCACATCATTAGCTTTGTCGGGGTGATAATGCACAATCATATCATAATTCTTAAGGAGCTCTAACCACCTTCTTTATCTTAGGTTAAGATCTTTTTAGGTGGACACATATTGGAGAATATTATGGTTGGTAAACATATCAACATGAACTCCATACAGGTAGTGACGCCAAATTTTAGAAGCAAATACTACGACTGCCAATTCAAGATCATGGGTGGAATAATTCTTCTCATGAACCTTAAGCTATCTAGAGACATATGTTATCACCTTACAACTTTGCATCAAAACACACCCCAAACAAATTCTTGAGGTATCACAATATATAACAAATCCTTCGAACCCTTCTAGTAGAGACAAGATAGGAGTGGAGACAAGCTTGTCTTTCAAAGTTTGGAAACTCTTTTCACACTCATCAGTCCACACAAATTTCACCTTTTTTTTGGTCAACTTAGTCATGGGAGAATCAATAGAAGAGAAACCATTTACAAACCTCCGATAATAACCCACCAAACCCAAGAAACTTCTAATGTCCGATGGAGTCAAAGGTCTAGGGCAATTTCTAATCACCTCCATCTTCTTAGAATCCAACTTAATGCCATCACTCGACACCACATGCCCTACAAAAGCAACCTCTTTCAACCAAAACTCACATTTCTCATATTTTGCATTCAACCTCTCCTCCCTCAAGATTTTGCAATACCACCCTCAAGTTATCCACATGCGCCTTCTCACTATGTGAGTAAATCAAGATATCATCAATAAAAATCACCACAAACAAGTTAAGGTAGGGTTTGAATACCCTATTCATAAGATCCAAAGATATAGTCGGTACATTAGTCAACCAAAAGTACATAGCCACAAATTTAAAGTGCCCATACCTAGTTTGGAAAGCCATCTTAGGAATGTCACACTCTTTCATCTTTACTTGGTGATACCCGGACTAAAGATCAATCTTAGAAAAGTAACTAGCCCCTTGAAGTTGATCGAAAAGGTCGTAAATCCTTGGTGAAGGGTACTTGTTCTTTATGGTGACTCTATTAAGCTGGCAGTAATCAATACACATTCTAAGAGAACTATCCTTTTTCTTCACAAACAACATTGGTGCACCCTAAGCTAACTTTCTAGGCCTTATAAAACCCTTCTCCAACAAATCCCTCAATTGCTCCTTCAACTCCTTCAACTCCGCCAGGGCCATACGGTACGAGGGAATAGAAATGGGTTGAGTGTCAGGAAGAAGGTCTATACCAAAGTTAATTTTCATTTTGGGAGGAATACCAGGAAGATCATTGGGACTTTGGATTTAATATCCCTAACCCTTGCAAGATGATATAGACAACCCTTAGAAATCAACTTTTGATCTTTAAGGCAAGAAATGAATCGACCCTTGATCACCATATTACATCTTTCCCACTCAAGGATGGCTTAATTAGGGAATTGAAATTTCACTCTAAGAGTTCTAAAATTAATAAAAGCATAATATGCATGCAGCCAATCCATCCCAAGAATGATATCAAAATCCACCATGTCTAATTCAACAATCACAAGGCAAGATTTTATGCAAAATGGACTCAGGATAATTTCTATAGAATCTTTTAGCAACAATGGACTCACCAATGGGGGTAGACACTTCATAAGGCTTACACAATAATTTGAGACTAACATGAAGCTTTTTGGAAACAAAAGGAGTAATAAAAGAAAGAGTGGCACCTGTGTCTATCAATGTATACACATTAAAATAAAAATGTTTAACATACCGGTGACAATATCGGGCACCTCGTCTACCCCTATCTCCCTTGAAGAGCATAGAATCTATTTTTCCTTGGAGCACCCCCCTTGTCATCCTCCTCTCCCCTTTTGACCCGCATTTGCACCTTGGCCTTGGGGACGGCCATCTGTACCTTTGTTTCTAGCACAGGGACAATCAATCACCTTATGACCCACTTCACTACCACCATAGCAAGCATTGGAGTACTTCAAACATGGTCCGTTATGGTTCCTACCATACTTTTGGCACATAGGGTTAGGTACCACACCATCACCACCTTGGAACCTTGGGCTGTTATTAGCAAACCTTCTATTAGGAGTATTGAAAGACCCTTGGCCTTGAAACTTGGGGACTTGAAAAAACTAACCACCCTTTGAATTTTGGAATCCACCTTTAAAACGAGCCTTCTTAGAATCACCACTTCTTCTCTTCCTAAGCTTTTCCTCCTCTAGTTGTTCGGTATAGATCATGAGGCTAGATATATCCATATCACCTGTTAGCATGGCAGTATGATACTCCTCAATAACCAAGTCAAATACAACCGACACAAATTTGTTCATCCTTGACCTTGGCTCGACAACCAATTATGGGGCATACTTGGAGAGTTGGTTGAACTTGACGGCATACTCCCTCGCACTCATAGACCCTTGCTTTAGATTCATAAATTCCATCAACTTCACCTCCTTTAGCTCAATAGGAAAGAACCGATTGAGAAATGCCGCTTTAATCTTCTCCCAAGGGATAGCATCACCATTCCCCTTCTTCATCTTCCATTAAGTAAACCATATTTGAGCCACCCCTTAGTACGCCACCAACTCAGCTTTTTCCTTCAAATTAACTCTCATAATGGACCACCTTACGCATCTCATCGGAGAATAAAAATTTCAAACTATAAATTTAAAAATTTAAGGATTGATCAGAGTCAATATTTAGGATAAATGAGCTCGTATTTCAAGTTTGACAATTTTTATTGTTATAAAGGGAGATTTAAAAGACATGCAGATGGCTTAGCGAGTGGTTAAGGTCTTGATAGTATTTCAGATGCATTGAGAATTAAAATTTAACCATAGATAATTTTTTGTCGAGACAACCTTGAATTTGTAGCATTTGTCGATCTATTCTATCTGATTTTGTACATTATCGATTCAATTTATTGATTTTTAAACCCCTAAATCAATAACTAATTACTAATTAGTAAAATACATATTATTAGATGTTGATTAATCAATTAGTGGTCATTAATTATTCAAATTCAATTTAACTAATAAAAAATATTCTTCTAACTTTAAATTCAAATCCTTTTTAGTTAAAACACTTCTTCCATTAATCAAATTTTCACTTCTACCTTAAATTGGTATTTTGAGTGTTCCAACAAGTTCATAGCATATTTAGGAGTGATTTTGTCGAAGTATAACTTCTTTTATCCTTTACTTCAATATAAAATTCAAATAAATAATTTATTTATTTTTGTCTCAATTAAAAAAATATTATTATTCGATTCAAATACAATTTCAAATCTCAATTAATTCATTCCATAATTGTATGATGTTTTAATAATTTTTCTAACGAGCAATGTAAGTTTTTTAGATAAGTAGGATCAATAAAAAAATTACTAAATATGAGATAATCTTTTTATATCAGTAGATACGCATTTGTATACAATAAAGAAAATAAAATAATGAGATTTCTTTTTTAAGAAAGATCAAAGGTTCTTGAGATTATCTTCCATAGATTTTTGAGTAAGTTTCTTAAGTAAGTGTAGATGCAATCGCAAAAGTTCAACAAATATGACCGTAAGTTATATAATGTATCAATACTATATAAATAGTATATAACATGTATATGTGTATCAAAGATGAGAGATGTCTATACATTAGGCAAGAAATGAATCGACCCTTGATCACCATATTACATCTTTCCCACTCAAGGATGGCTTAATTAGGGAATTGAAATTTCACTCTAAGAGTTCTAAAATTAATAAAAGCATAAAAACTTCTCCAAATAGTTCCAAATTATATATCATGAGCTCCTCTCAATATTACAAATCTTATGATATACCGGTCATTCAAAATGATACATGTTTGTGGCAAGTCAAATTTTGTCTGTGTTGTTTTCTATCGAGAGTGTTTGAAATGCTATTTGTTAGTTGTCACTTGTAATCTTAAAGAAGTGTCATCAAAGATTATTTTACATTTTGAGTATGAGTTTTTTGGTAGAAAATAGTTAAATTGTTCAACTACAAAATTGAAATCGTCGCTATTTAAGCATTGCATATTTTATGACAAAACTATATTGTCACTAACTCATAGGTTGATTAGAGACAACAAATTAAGTGTCACTAGTTGCTTATATTATTAGTGACAAAAATTAAAGTCACCACTAAATATAAAAAATGTGGCTAAAACTTACAACATTTAACTACGAACACTAATTTGTTGCTAATATGACAACTTATTTTTAGTGAAATTTTTTTTTTGTCTCGAAAATGTAACTAATTTTAAGACAAATGTTAGTTTGTCACAAATTAGATACATTATTAGTGACAAAATAATGTGTCACTAATAATTTAAACTTCATCACCAATGCTACTTAAAAAATGGTGGCAAATCAATTTTTGGTGAAAACTTTTAGTGGACAAAACATTGCTACGAAATTATATGTTTCGTCGCTAAAACTATGTGGTCCATACTTTTAGTTATGAAATATAATTTGTCACAAAAATTAATAATTAGTGACGAAGTTATTGTTGTAGCTAATACTTTCATAGCTAAATATCACATTTGTTGTAGTGATATCATCACACATCCTTGGTCGTGGAAGCAAATAAATGACATAAAAGATTGGAAACAAGGGCAAGGGGACTAAGGGGAAAGTCTCATATCATAAACCTCAAGAAACAAGAGAGTCAAGGCTCATAGCATAGATACATAACATGTCCAACAACACTTCTACTACATAGATAATAGCAGGCCAAGACAAACAACCAAGCTCACCCTCTTAGTGAAAGTATACAATAAAGAAAGAGAGTAGTAATACATAGCATAAGAACATAGACCAATGTCTCTAGAATTGAGGACTCACCCACTAGCTTGAGAGATATCGTACTAGCCACTAGAGGAGGAGGATGATCAAACGGTGGTCTGATTCCTACATGGTGACATCATATAGGCATAGTGTATGCGTTAGTACATTTGAATGTACTAATTATGTAGGATACAATGCAATAAGAGATGGGCATCATAGTTAAAATGCATAGATATAATCCATAGATAGTGTGATAACAATATGACATGCATGATCAATGCTTTGTGATAACAACATGACATGCATAATCAATGCTTAGGTAAAACATGCTTACATAGAACTTAATACATGTGTAAGAAGAGACCATCATATATTGGTGGATCTTCTCATCCTACCACCTTTGGTGATTGATGTACCAACCCTATCAATTGGTTGGTGGATCATCGAACCCTACAACCCTTGGCGACCAAAGTACAAACTCCACGACATAGTTATCAAGGTACAAACCCCTCAACATAGTTGGTGGATCATCTCACCCTACCACCCTTGGTGATCGAGGTACAAACCTCTCAACTGGTTGGTGGATCGTCTCACCCTACCACCCTTAATGACCGAGGTATAAATTCCTCGACATGGTTACCCAGGCTCTTACCCAGCTTCCCCCCTACCCTGAGTGAGGCATGGCCAATTCCCAACATTATATAGAAGAATATCATATACATACATTTCTTTCATCATCATATAGTTATTCAACTCATAAGAAATAAATTGGAGCTTTAATTCCTCAAGAAATCATAATTGGACATTTTATTACACACTTGGCAGGTGTGTAGTGCTAGTGTAAAACCATGTAATTTAAGAGTGAAATCATTCAAGAAAATCCACTGTAAAACTATCAATGAATACTTGGTAGAACCCTCAAGCAATATACATCAAAATCCTTCATAAAATCTCATAACAAATCTTAGATTCATAGCTCAAAACATGCTAAAATAGTCACTATTTCATGAAATCCCAACATAATGTGCAGTGAAATTCATAATAGGTAAGACCCATGAATAAATCAACTTTAGATCATACAAGTTTAGGAAAAGGAAGCTTGGGCATCATGAGTGAAAGGAACCCATGAAAGAAACCCACATACCTTAGCTTTGGAGAATCCTTGAAGAAGATTGGAGATGGAGACTTGAAGTTAGAATGAAAACTTTAAGATCCGGATGAGTTTTGGGACTTAAAAGTAGGAGTGAAATATTTGGCTGTGTTTGAGTGAGTATTGGGCAATGTCTTGAGTGATATGAAGGTGAAATATGGCTAAGTATAGGGATTTTACATTTTGGAACACTTAGGCCCAAGACCCAAAAGCCTTGGATCGAACTTGAAAAACTACTCAAAATTAACACTAGAGCGCGCCCCTAGCGCGTTGCGCCTGGGGCATGAACTACTCACTGGAATTCAACATTTTGGAAATTCAAATTTTGATACGATTGCTCCTAAATCTGGGATAGACCCATCTTACACTCAATTTGACCCACTGAACAAGATTATGAAGTCGAATTTTTAAAATCACTCACAAATTTTGAGATATATGGAAATTATGATTCTAGGCATCTCCGATGCACATTTTTGGGCACTTTTTAGGGTCATTTCAATATCTCCCCCTTGGGAACATTCATCTCTCGAATGTCAAAGAAACGTATATGAGAGACATAAATATAAAAATTTCAGCCAACATAAGGATGCAACAATGCACTTAAACATCACTTAAAAAATCTCAACATAAGAGTAACATCATCATGAACTTATCAATTTAAACATGAATGTATGCAAATGTCATGGGCTGAATTTAGAATTGAAATCACATAAAGGACTTAGAAGGATACCTTACACTTGAGTGAAGTGGAAAAGATAAGGATATCACTTTTGCATGTCCACTTCGGCCTCCCAAGTAGCACCTTCAACTTGTTAATTACTCCAAAGGACATCAACAGAAGCCACATCCTTGTTCCTCATTTTTTTCACTTGTCTATCTAAAATCTTAACTGGAACCTTTTCATAGGTCAACATTTCTTCAACAACACCAACAACATCAAGGGGCACAATAGAATTAGGGTCTCCCACACACTTTCTCAACATGGACACATGAAAGACCAGATGAACAAAATCTATCTCACTAGGCAATTCCAACTCGTAAATTACCTTGCCAATCCTTCTCATCACCCTATAAGGACCTACATATCTTGGACTCAACTTTTCTTTTTTACCATAATGAACCATACACTTCATGGGTGACACCTTCAAATAAACCCAATCACCAACTTTGAATTCAAAATCCCTTCTCCTCACATCGGCATAGGACTTTTGGCAACTTTAGGGCATCTTCAACCTTTTCGTAATCATCCTAACCTTCTCAAAAGCCTCCATAACCAGATTTGGTCCCGACATAGCCACCTCTCCAACTTCAAACTACCGAACTGGTGATCTACAACATCTACCATAGAGAGCCTCAAAAGGAGCCATATTGATGCTTGAATCATAGCTATTGTTATAGGCAAACTCAATTAATGGAAAATGATCATCCTTGCTACCCTTAAGCTCTAATACACAAGCCCTAACCATATCCTCAAGTGTTTGGATAGTTCTTTCGGCTTGGCTATCACCCTATCAATTGGTTGGTGGATCATCGAACCCTACAACCCTTGGCGACCAAAGTACAAACTCCACGACATAGTTATCAAGGTACAAACCCCTCAACATAGTTGGTGGATCATCTCACCCTACCACCTTTGGAAAAACCTCCAAAAATGTAAAGTAAATTAAGCACCACGATCTGATATAATGGATAAAGGAATCCCATGCAATCTCATCAATTCATAAATGTACAACCTAGCATAATCATCAGCCCTATATGTGGTCTTAATCGATAGAAAGTGAGCCGATTTTGTAATCCTATCAACCACAACCCAAATGGAATCAAAACCCTTTCTAATCTTGGGCAACCTAAGAAGAAAATACATATTAATCTCTTCCCACTTCAAAGTAGGAATCTCTATGTCTTGGGCTATCCCACTCTGCCTTTGGTGCTCGGCTTTGACTTGTTGGCAACTATGACAACTGGAAATAAATTTTTCAATGTCCCTCTTCATGAATCCCCACCAATACACCTCTCTCAAACCCCTATACATCTTAGTTTAACCGAGGTGTGTCACGCACCGGACCTAGGACCTAGACGTGATCGGCGAATGCAAAACACGAAGGAACCCCAAACAAGCCTCATAGCATAACATTACACATCCTTAGTTGCGGAAGCAATTAAAATGATAATAAGAAATAAGCATAATCAAGGGAATTAGGGCTAAGGATAAACTTCCATATCATATCATCAAGAAAAAAGAGAGTCAAGGCTCATAGCATAGATACATAACATGTCCATGAATATGTGTTAGTACGTTTGAATTTACTAAGTATGTAGGATGGAATGAAACAAGTGATAGGTATCATAGGCTCGAGCCTACTACCCCCCGAATTAGGTGATCGAGTTACTAATTCCTAAATAAGGTTACCCGGGCCTACAACTCCTCGAGCTAGGCTTGGTCATCCCCAATACTATAGAGATAATATCATATATATACACTTCTCTCGTCATCATATACATACATTCCCTTTCATTGTCATACCATCATCAATCCATCATAATTTCATCCTCATTTCATCATCATATAGTCATTAAACTCATAACACATGTATAGGACCTTCAATTCCGTAAGAAACCATTACCGAACATTCTATGAAACACTTAAAAGGTGTTTAGTACTAGTGTAAAACCTTGCAATTCAAGAGTGAAATCATGCTAGAAAATTCATTGTAAAACCATCCATAGATACTTGGTAATACCCTCAAACAATATACATCAAAGCCTTTCATCAAATCTCACAATAGATCTTAGATTCATAGCCCAAAACATAGTAAAACAGTCACAATTTCATAAACTGCAACATAGTGAGCAGTGATTTTCATAATAATTAAGACCCATTTATAAATCAACCTTAAATTATGCAAATTAAAGTAAAAGGAAGTTTGGTATCATGGGTAGAAGGAACCCATGAAAGAAATCCACATACCTTAGCTTTGGAGATAAACTTGATGAAGATTAGAGATGGAGACTTGAAACCTGAGAGGAAATTCATAGATCCGGGGAGGGTACAGAGACTTGAATTTAGAAGTAAAATACTTGGCTAACTGTTTTAGTGAGCATTGGTAAATGTTTAGAATGATATGAGGATAAAAAATGGCTAAATATAGGTATTTTCACATTTGGCAACATTTAGACCCAAGAATTAAAAATCTTGGACCAAAGTCAAAATCGGACCCAAAACAACACTAGTACGCGCCCTTGGCGTATCATGCTAAGGACGCGAAAAGCTCACTGGAAATTGCATTTTGAAAATTTCAAATTTGTATACGGTTGCTCTAAAATCAGGGTTAGGCTCATTTCCAATACAATTTGACCCTCTGAACAAGAATATGAAGTCGGATTTTCAATACTGTGCACGGTTGTTGAGATATATGGAATTTAAAATTTTAGACATTATGCAGCACATTTTTGGGTACTTTATGGGGTCATTTCAATATCTCGTCCTTGGGAACATTCATCCCCGAATATAAAAGAGACATTCTGGACACTTTCGAGACACATTTTCGGGCACTTTTTAGGGTCGTTCCAATATCTCCCCCTTGGGAACTTTCGTCCCCAAATGTCAAAGAATGGTATATGAGAGACACAAAAATGACAATTTTAGCCTACATAACAATGCAACAATGCATTTAAACAACATTTAAAAAATCTCATCATAAGTGTAAATTTATCATGAACTTGTCAATTTAAACATGAATGTATGCATATGTCATAGGCTGAACTTAGACTTGAAATTACATAGGGGACTTTGAGTGATACCTTAAGCTTGAGTGGAGTGGAAAAAGTAAGGATATCACTTTTGCATGTCTACTTCGGACTCCCATGTAACACTTTCGACTTGTTGATTCCTTTAAAGGACCTTAACGGAAGCCACCTCTTTGTTACTCAATCTCTTCACTTGCCTATCAAAAATCTTAACCGAAACCTCTTCATAGGTCAAATTATCTTCAACCACACCCACAATATCAAAAGACAAAATAGCATTTGGATCATCACACATTTCCTTAACA
This sequence comes from Solanum virginianum, assembly GCA_000787875.1. NCBI lineage: Eukaryota > Viridiplantae > Streptophyta > Magnoliopsida > Solanales > Solanaceae > Solanum > Solanum virginianum. The sequence continues at coordinate 34,545 of DF359432.1, forward strand.
TAGACACATGAAACACCAGATGAACTAAATCCATTTATCTAGGAAAGTCCAACTCATAGGCCACCATATCGATCCTTCTCATCACCCTACAAGGGCCCACATATCTAGGGCTTAACTTTCCCTTCTTACCAAAATAGACCACACCTTTCATAGGTGACACCTTCAAATAAACCCAATCGTGAACTTCGAATTCAAGCTCCCTTCTACTCACATCGGTATAAGACTTTTGACGGCTTTGGGTCATCTTCCATCTTTCCCTAATTATCCTAACCTTCTCAAGAGGTTTCATAACCAGATATGGTCCTAATAAGGCCACCTCACATACCTTAAACCACCCAACCGGTGATCTACAACATCTACCATAAAAAGCCTCAAATGGAGCCATACCGATGCTAGAATGATAGCTATTGTTGTAGGCATACTCAATCTATGGGAGATGATCATCCCAACTACCTTTAAGCTCCAACACACAAGCTCTAAGCATATCCTCAAGGGTTTGGACAGTCCTTTCGGCTTGGCCATCCGTTTGAGGGTGGAAGGCCGTAGAAAGTTTAACTCTAGTACGATGTCCCTCTTCATGTCTCCCCACCAATACACCTCCCTCAAATCTCTATACATTTTAGTAAAACTGGGGTGAATAGAATAAGATGAATATGGACCTCGTCTAGGATCTTTTCTATCAAGCCATCAACACAAGGCACACACAACCTACCTTGGTATCCTAGAGCACCATCTCCCCCTTGGGAGAAAACCTCTACTTTGCCCTCTTTCACCAAGGCCTTCAATTCTAACAAGGAGGGATCAAGATCTTGTTTAGCTTTCCCTTCCTCAACCAATGAGGATTTAGAACCATCAACAACAACACCACCACCATTATCCACTTCTCCCAACCTAACTCCCAATCTATCCAAATGATGGACCTCCCTAGACAACTCCCTATCACTACCATCAACATGAGCTAGACTACCCATAAACACCCTACTCAAAGTATCCGTCACCACATTAGCCTTACCAGATGATAATGCACACTCATTTCATAGTCCTTAAGAAGTTCTAACCATATCCTTTGGCTCAAGTTATGATCTTTTTGAGTAAAGACATATTAGAGGCTCTTATGATAGGCAAACACATCCACATGCATCCCATACAAGTAGTGACACAAAATAAATAATGCAAACAAAAAGGTGGCTAACTATAACCCAATAGAAGTAATGATGCCAAATCTTTAATGTAAATACCACGATGATTAGTTCAAGATCATGTGTAGGGCAGTTTTTTTCATGCACCTTGAGTTACGTAGAAGCATAATCTATCACCTTGCCATTTTGCATTAGCACACAACTGAAACCAACTTTAGAAGTATCACAATACACCACAAACCCCTCAAGCCCATCTGGTAGTGACAATATAGGAGCGGACACAAGCTTATCTTTCAATGTCTGGAGCCTCCTCTCACACTCATCGATCCACCCTAACCCATCCGGTAGTGACAATATAGGAGCGGACACAAGCTTATCTTTCAAGTTTTGGAAGCTCCTCTCACACTCATGGGTCCACACAAACTTGGCCTTATGTTGAGTCAACTTTGTCATAGGGGAAGCAATAGAAGAGAATCTATTCACGAAGCTCCAATAATACCTCGCTAAGCCCAAGAAACTCCTAATGTCTAACGAGCTCAACAGTCTAGGCTAATTTTTAATCACATCAGTCTTGTTAGGATCCACCTTAATGTCATCAATCGACACCACATGTCCTAGGAAGGCAACCTCCTTCAACAAAAATTTGCATTTTTCATATTTAGCATATAGTCTCTCCTCCCTCAATCTTTACAACACAATCCCCAAATAAGTCGTATGTTCCTCCTCTCAATGGAAATAGATCAAAATATCATCAATGAATACCATAACAAATAAATCAAGGTAGTGTTTGAAGACCGTATTCATAAGGTCTATGAAGATGGACGATGTATTGGTCAACCCGAAAGACATCACAACAAGCTCATAATGCCTATATTTAGTCTGAAAGGCCGTCTTGGGAATATCACACTCCCTCACCTTCACTTGATGATACCCAGACCGACGATCAATCTTAGAGAAATGGCCTGCCCCTTGCAATTGGTCAACCAAATCATCATTCCTTAGAAGAGGATACCTATTCTTGATGGTGACTCTATTGAGTTGTCGATAGTCAATACATATCCTAAGGGACCCATCTTTCGTTTTCACAAACAACACCGGTGTATCCCAAGGTGATTGGCTAGGCCTAATAAATCCCTTCTCTAACAAGTCCCTCAATTGTTCCTTCAAGTCCTTCTACTCCACTGTGGCATATGGTAAAGTGGAATAGAAATGGGTTGAGTATCCAAAAGAAGATTTATACCAAAATCTATTTCCTTTTTGCGAGGAACACCAGGAAGGTCATTTAGGAATTCATCAAGGATTCATTAACAATAGGAACTGACTCTATGAGAAGGACCTTGGACTCCTCATCCCTAACCCTCACAAGATGGTAAAGGGACCCCTTAGAGATCAACTTATGGGCCTTAATGCAAGAGATGAACCTACTCTTGACCACCACATCATGACTCTCCTACTCAAGGACGAGTTTATTTTGAAATTGGAATTTGACCCTGCAGGTTCTACAATCAATAGAAGCATAGTAGGCATGCAATGAATCCATCCCCAGAATGACATCAAAATCAACCATGTCTAACTTAACAATATCATAAGGCAATATTTTATACAAGATGCAAATAGGACAACTCCTATAGACTTTCCTGTTGCTAGATGCACTAATAGGAGTAGACACCTCTTATGACTCATGCAATAATTCGAGCTCAACATGGAATCTTTTGACAACAAAGGGGGTAACAAATGAAAGAGTGGCACCCAGATCAATCAATGCATACACATCAAAGTCAAAGATTTTCAACATACGGCAACAACATCGGGGACTTTATCAATCCTTTGCCTCCTATACAAAGCATAAAACCTTGGGGCACCATCTTGTCGGCCACCTCTCCCCCAAGGAACCACATTAGTACCTTGAGGTCAAACCTCCTTACCTTTGTTGTGATTTTGTGGGCAATCTATTGCCTTATTCTCTATTTCCCCAAATCCATAGCAAGCACCGGTATCCCTCAAGCATGGGCCACCATGACCCTTACCATACTTCAAACACACATCAATAGGAGCCACACCTCTACTACCTTGGGCCCTCAAAAAATCATTTGCAACCCTCTTTTGAAATGCATGAGAAGACCCTTGGCCTCATTGGAATCGGCCACTCTTTTGGAACTTACCCTCAAAATAGGCCCTCTTGGCAGTATGACCCCTTCTTTCCTCAATTTCTCATCTTCCATTTATTCAGCATAGGTCATCAAACACGAAAAGTCCATGTCACTTTTAAACATGGCGAACTGTCATTCTTCACTAACCAAGTCAGAGACACCTATAACAAATTTATTCATTCTCGACCTTGGGTCGACAATCAAG
>DF359432.1:44200-72360 GCA_000787875.1 Solanum virginianum
GTACTGACAAGCCAAAAAGAAATACATATGACTAGGCCGTTGGGGCCATGCTGTCTAAAGTACAAAACATAACCACACTTTAAATCACATAGTCTACAAAGCCTCTAGATAATGACAAGTATCTAAAAAGGGTTGGGACAGGCCCCTCCTCAACTAACTGTACAATACAAAATGAAATGAGCTCTAGACATGCAAAGCCCCGAAGCAGCCTGGAGCTTGGTGACCATAACTGGATATCCTGTACCCCTACTGGGGAGGTCTACTAGCACCTGTACCTGCAGCATGAAATGCAGGTCCCCCGTAAGGGACGTCAGTACGAGATAATATACTGGATATGTAAGGCAGGAAATACTGTAGGTGAAATAACAGCTCGAATAAATCTATGCATCGATGTATGATAAGAGACCACCTTTGATTATACTGTGGGATCATGTACTTTACATTCTTTATATCACTTTACCTTTACTGTAGAATCTGTAAAATCTGTGCACAGCATACTATAAAAGACCTAGCTGATCAGGGGTAAACTATATCAGGTTCATCTCTATGCTAGTTTAGTATTCCAACCCCCTCGGGCTACCCCCGTGATAGGATCGTCCCTATGCTAGGCTAGTATTCTACCCCCCCTCGGGCTACCACCTATCTATAAGCAATATACTTTACATTTGCCTTTGAATTACCTATAAGATGATCTTTTGGTAGTCACATTATTGGAGCTGTAAAACTGTATTTGCAACATATGACATGTAGACAACCATACAAGACAGTATGACAATGGCAAGAGTACGTTACACCAATAATAAAATGCATATGAGGTAAAGCAATTTATGAACTTTATTTGACAACAATAACTCATGTAAGTTGGTATCCACATCTGTATGTAGCTATGATGGTAATAATGTAGGAAAGCATATAAACATGTAAAAGAGTGGAGACATTACTAGTAGTCACATTGGAGTTGGTAAGCACCTTTATGTGCCAAGTAAAATGGAAGCAAATAGCCTTACATACCTTGTTGTATAACCTCGCTATTACCTTGGGATAACCTTCCCTCCCTCAAAATGCTTATGACATCACATAAGAGCTTATTGTTTGGGATTGGAAAAGCAATGAAACAGCACCTAAACATCATTATAAACCTAATACACATTAAGAACAGTAACATCACTTCATAACCAGCTCAACCAACAAGAGAAAAGCTTCCATAAAAATAAGAAAAATACACAACTACTGCTGGAACATATTCTGTCCAGTAATTTCAGCATGTATCCAACTAACATAGTCCCTTGTTTTCCATAAGGAAACCATATTAAACACATAGATAAGCACACTTACCTTTATACTAACTATGTAGGGCTTCTTCAACAACCCTTAAAGTATCTTGCAGCTGCTTGGAAGACTAGCAAAACGTTGAGAGGATAAATGGAGAGCAATCTATTTTTTTTCTAGTGTTCAAGAGAATGTGACTTATGGGAGCTGCTTTAATTCCTTTCTAAAGGGCAAGTTTGGCCAACTTACTAAGGTAATCTCATCCTTGCATAATGAACTGGTGATAGAGCTACTTGACCCATTTAACTTAGGCCTTATTGGGCTCCAAACAGATGGGCCTTTGCTGGCCCAATTCCCGAATTGCTCTTCATTAACTTTGGGCCCAATTAGCCAATTAACTTGTGATATAGTTGGGCCCTTTTTATTCTTAATATTGGGCTGCAAGTATAGCCCACTCCTTTGAGCTGTTAGGATGCCAACTCTACCTTCTCCTCCGACCTAATACCCATGATATCTAATACCTTGTATACCTCATGAATGAACTCTTGAGGGTCCTTATCTACCTTAGACCCATAGAATTTTGGGGGATTCATCCTCATCAAGGCTCTCACCCGAGATGTCGGAGTAGGAGCATGAGGGGCTTGGTCCCCTTGGTTGGCTTGGTTAGGGACAAATTGTGCAAGCAAGGTGAGAGCATCCTGAAGCTCTCCATGAGCCGATTGCTCCTCGGGTATGCAGTTTTTTCTTCCTCTTGTGTTAGGCATGATCTAACACAGCAAAGAATAATCGTTAGGGGAGAAAACTTACTTTAACTCTATAGCATGACTTAGAACATGAAAAAGGAAAACATTTCCTAAATGCCTCACAGCCTCTAACTCATAGTTGTCGTACACAACACAACCATGAACAAGACTCTAATTGACGCAGTGTGTTGGATGCCAAGGACCATTAACAACCTAGTACTCTGATACCAAGTTTGTCACGACCCAAGCATAGGGCCTAGACATGACAAGACAAATGGGGAACCCAAAGAGACCCCAAACAAGCCTCTTAACATATCATCACACATCCTTGGTCGCAAAAGCAAGTAAATGAAATAAAAGATTAGAAACAAAGACAAGGGGACTAAGGGAAAACTTTCATATCATAAACCTCAAGAAACAAGAAAGTCAAAGCTCATAACATAGATACATAACATGTCCAACAACACCTCTACTACATAGATAATAGTACGGAGGCCAAGACAAACAACCGAGCTCACCCTCATAGTCAAAGTATACAATAAAGAAAGAGAGTAGCAATACATAGCATAAGAACATAGACCAATGTCCCCGAAATAGAGAACTCACCCACTAACTTGAGAGATATCGTACTAGCCACGTGGAGGAAGAAGATGATCAAACAATGCTCCAATACCTACATGGTGACATCATGTAGGCATAGAGTATGCGTTAGTATGTTTGAAAGTACTAAGTATGTAGGATGCAATGCAACAAGAGATAGATATCATAGTCAAAATGCATAGAGATAAGCAATAGATAGCATGATAACAATATGACATATATGATCAATGCTTAAGTAAAACATGCTTACATAGAACTTAATACATGTGTAAGAAGAGACCAGCAAATATTGGTGGATCATCTCACCCTACCACCCGTGGTAATTGAGGTACCAACCCCATCAATTAGTTAGTAGATCATCACACCCTACCACCCTTGGTGACCAAGGTACAAACCCCCCTAACATGGTTATCAAGGTACAAACCCCTAGACATGGTTGGTGAATCATCTCACCCTACCACCCTTGGTGATTGAGCTACAAACCCCTTAACTGGTTGCTGGATCATCCCATCCTACCACCCTTTGTGATTGAGGTACAAACCCCCCGACATAGTTACCCGGGCTCTTAACCCCCCAGAATGAGGCACGACAAATTTCCAACACTAAATAGAAGAACATCATATACAAACATTTCTTTCATGATCATATAGTCATTCAACTCATAAGACATGCATTGGACCTTAAATTCCTCAAGAAACCATAACCGAACATTTTATTGAACACTTGACAGGTGTGTAGTGCTAGTGTAAAACCATGAAATTTAGGGGTGAAATCATGCAATAAAATCCAATGTAAAACCATCAATCAATTTTTTGTAACACCCTCAAGCAATATATATCAAAACCCTTCATCAAATCTCACAATAGATCTTAAATTCATAGCTCAAAACATGCTAAAATAGTCACTATATCATAAAATCCCAATAGTGTGCAGTGAAATTCATAATAGGTAAGACCCATAAATAAATCAACCTTAGATCATGCAATTTTAGGAAAAGGAAGCTTAGGAATCATGGGTGAAAGGAACCCATGAAACAAATCCATATACCTTAGCTTTGGAGAATCCTTGAAGAAGATTGGAGATGAAGATTTGAAGCTTGAATGAGAACCTTATGATCCAGATGAGTTTTGGGACTTGAAATTAGGAGTGAAATATTTAGCTAAGTGTTTGAGTGAATATTGAGGAATGTCTTGAATTATATTAAGGTGAAATATGGATAAATGTAGATATTTTCATATTTAGGAACACTTAGGCCCAAGACCCAAAAGCCTTGGACAAAACTTAAAAAATTGCACAAAATTAACAGTGGAATGTGCACCTGGCGCGAACTGCTCACTGGAATTTGACATTTTGGAAATTCAAATTTTGATATGGTTGCTCTTAAATCGAGGTTTGACCCATTCTCTACTCAATTTGACCCCTGAGCAAGAATATGACATTAGATTTTTGAAATCACACACAAATTTTAAGATATATGAAAATTACGATTCCAGGCACCTCTGAGGCACACTTTTGGGCACTTTTTGGGGCCGTTTCATATTCAATCATATCTTCTTATCTGACTAAGCTCATAATTTGATGAGTCTCATTTTTGGATCGATCACATTGAAAGCAATCTTTTCCCTATTCAATATCTACATCTCACCTCAATAGTATGAATCCTACAACACATCATCATAACTTCCTTCTAGTTTGAGCACACTCTACCATATTCTAACAACAACTCTTCCTATATACCTCATCATGAAAATCATGGGACACTTATGACTCTTTCATCAAACTTATAACAATTGACTCATCACCCCATTACATATCTAGTGGATACATAACTTTAACTACAAGTCTCAATTAGTTATCACTCTTAGTCTCTCACTATCTCGTCCTTTCCTTCATCAGCTCTTGTTGGAAGGTTGATCACAATTGTGTAAACATATAACACATGAATTAAAAGAGAGTTTCCTATAAAGTTTAACTCTACCACACAAATCAGAATATTAAAGAAGGGAAAATTTTCCTAATGTCCTATAGCCTCCTACTTATGAAGTGTGGTACACAACACACCAATAAACAAGTCTCTACTAGACATGGCTTCATAGACTCCCTAGGACCTTGAAATCTATGCTCTGATACTAAGTTTTTCATGCCCTGGGAGGGTGCCTTAGACGTAATCGACACTAAGAGACTATTGTTAGTCCCCAAGCGAACCACTTGGCCTCATCATATTCATTCAATCAATAAACTCAACACAATCAGTGGAAGACTAAGGAAAGTAATAGGCATATCTCCTCTAGTCTCAAAATAATATCAAGAAATAAAATGGCTACTAGAATGAACTAGCTCAACAAGTCTTAACATCAATAATCGACTCTAGTCTATGAAGCCTCTATCACCATCAAGTGGTGCCAAAGGCAGACCCATGGATACCTCAAAATAAAGTAAACCTAATCAAATCTAACTCTAAAAGCAATATGAAAATAAATTTAATGATTCCTCCAAAACAGGGGAGGATTACTAATCAGCTGAACGTCTTAGATCCTCAATAATGCGCCTGTTGACGATCCCTAATCCATATATCTGCATCATGAAATAATGTAGCGCTGAGTGGCATCAATACGTGGAATGTACGATATGTAAAATAGCTAAATGAAATACAAACAAGTAGAATAATGTGGAAGAATATCAACTTAGAAAGATAACAAATCAAACTGTCAAATGTCTATCTAAAGCAAGAATAAAGACTAGACAAGTGACCCATCAACCAACTCAACTCAACTTAAGGGAGCTTAACTCAACATCAGAGTACTATTTGTATGGGACCTATCTAGGAGTTTGTTAGCCCTACAATTATCACCTATGAGTAGGTGATGATACAACAAAGCAAGTTATTGCGACATCCGCCCAGTACCTTGCCGGGCTGAAAGGGTGTGGCATCTGTGGATCCATAATAACACAAAGTCATCTTTTGGGACTAAGAAAATATCCTTTTTTTTCCTGGTCCAATCTTCTCATACGTTTGCTACATAGTTATGAGTGCGAGTGGGAGTCACTCTGACTCATTTCGGTACTCGATACTTCTCCCAGGACTCAATATACTCATAAACATTAAACATCAAGATTTCACATCATTTAGTCTCTTTCTGATAAAGAACATATACTCACTCATCAACCATCAACTCAATGGATTAGGAACATTCTTTTAAGATTAATTGCAACCTCTTTAGGACTCTAATGATATCAATCTCATCAACATCATATTCAACTCACTCAATTCAGGGCCAAAACCACAACCACAAGTACATTTAAATCATTAAGGCTCTAGACTCATCTCCTAAGTTTATTTTTACATGCTTTCAAAAGTTAATATATAGGGTTTATACAATATCTCATGAAAAGTATTCAATTCAAGAAAACAAGTTTATCATGATCATCAACATATGAAAACACATATAAGTAATATACTTTCAAGAATTTAATCAAGATAATACTTCAAGAATCATATATGGGGACTCATGGACTCTCAACTCATCTATGACCATCTATGGGGACAAAAGAGAACAATCCCAAGCTTTTAGTTTAGCCATACATATCTGGGATGAAGCTTTAATGATTAATCTTCAAGAATCCTCGTTGAATTTCCCCCAATCTTGAAAATCTCAAACTTTCTCTCTTTTTCTCTCAAGAACTCTCACTTAGAAGCTAGGAAAAATGGGTTTGGAAACCTTAATCTAAATAAAATAATCCTTATACACATTTTTGAGACTTAGAAGGGGTTGGAAAATGACCAAAACACCCTTCACGAATGAAACAACCCTAAAACATGCCCAAAAATATATCTCGAAATGCCAGGAATTTTAAATTCCATATATCTCAAAATTTATTTGCTATTTCAAAAATTTGACTTCATATTCTTGTTCAGGCAAATTAGGGGGAAAAGGGTTGTCTAAACTCGATGTTAAAGTGATTAAAACAATTTATTAAAATGAACATGGTGCAAATTCCAGAGGGCTTTTTGTGATGCCCTTGCGACGCACCTCATTATTTTTGGGACAGTGTTTTTTTAGTTTGTTCAAAATGTTCTAAGTGTTGGGCCCAAGTTTTTCCAAACGTATTTTTATCTATATTTAGCCAAATTTCACCCTTATATCTTCCTAATCATTCTCCAATATTAACTCAAACACTTAGTCATATTTTCACTCCCCAAATTCAAGTCCCAAACCATCATCCCAAGCTAAGGTTCTCCTTCAAGGTTCTTCTTCAAGCTTCAAGTCTCCATATCCAATCTTCACCAAGTTCATCATAAGCTAAGGTATATAGTGTTGAACCCTTGGGTCCTTTCAGCCATGGTGCCTAAGCCTCCTTTTTACTAATATTACATAATTTAAAGTTAATATTACATGTGGGTCTTGTATATTGAGAAATTTACTGCACAGTAATTTTAGTTCCTGAAAGTATGGTTGTTTTAGCATGTTTTGAGCTCTAAATCTTAGATTTAATGTTAGATTTAATGAGGGTTTTGATGTGAATGTCTTGGGGGTGTTGCAAGGTGTTGATTGATGGTTTTACTACAGATTTTCTTGCGTGATTTCATCTCCAAATTACATGGTCTTTTACCCCCATTACACACACCCCAAGTGTTTGATAAAATATTCGGTTAGGGTTTCTTGTGGAATTGAAGGTCCAAAGCTTGAGATATGATATGAATGATATTATAATGATGAAAAGAGCTTATGTATATGATATATTCTATGCAAAGTGTTGCATTAGACCATAATTAACCAAGGTGAGGCTTCATACTCATCAATCGAGGTGGAGGTTTGTACTTATCAACGGAGGTAGGGGTTTGTACTCATCAACCAAGGTGGGGGTTTATACTCATCAACTGAGGTAGGGGTTTGTACTCATCAACTGAGGTGGGGTTTCGTACTCATCAAACCATGTGAGGAGCTTGTACTTCACCACCAGGGTGATAAGGCATGATTATCATCAATCATGTGAGGGGTTTGTACCACACCACTAAGGTGATGGGGTGAGATCATTATCAACTGGCCAAGGGGTTCTACACATATGATATTCTATTTGAGCATAAGTTACTTAAACATGTTTTACTTATGCATTGATCATACATGCCATATTGTTACACTATGTCTATTGTCTATTGTTGTGCATTTTGATTATGATATTTATCTCTTGTTGTATTGCATCCTACATACTTAGTACATTCAAACATACTAACGCATTCTCTTGCCTACATGATATCACCATGTAGGGACCAATGCTCAAGTTGATCATCCTTCTTCACGTGGCTAGATCCATTCTACTCAAAGTTAGTTGGTGAGTCCTCCACTTCGGGGACCTTAGTTTATGTTGCTATTATCTATGTATTGAGATACTCTCTTATGTTCTATTTTTACTATGAAGGTGAGCCCAGTTACTTTGTCTTGGCCCCCGCTCTATCTATGTATTTCGAGGTTTTCATTGGACAAGTTATGTGTCTATGACATGAGTTACGACTCCTTAGCCCTTATTGATGTTGTTTTGCAAGCTATCCCTTAGCCCATTTGCCCATTAATCTGATTCTATGTCTTTTACATGCTTTCGTGATCAATGATATGTAATGATAAGTTGAGAGGCTTGATTAGGGTTCCTTCGAGTTCCCCATTCGTCATGTCACGTCTAGGCCCTAAGCATGGGTCGTGACAATGAATTGAAAGAAAAAAATTCACCTCTGAATATCCCAATCCGCAATGCATACTGGGCATGCACCTTAGTAATTTTTGATTGAAAACTTAAAATACGTTGAAAAACTATTTTTCTATGAAAATACATATAAATCGCATTAGTCAAATGCATTTTATGTGAAATTTTTCGTAAATCACTTTTCGATCAATTTTTCAATCTTGTAGGGAAAACAATTGAAGAAAATATAAGTGTTGGTCTGCTTCTCAGGAATGTCGTGCCTCGAGTGCGCATCAACACTATTTTTGGATTTAATTATTAAAAATTATCTTTTGATTCGGTCGCTCTAAAATTCGACCGAGATCATTTTCCCACTCAATTTTTTGTGCTAATCGCAAATTCGGTGTTGAATTTTTCCTTGGAGTTTGGGAAGACACAGACTGATGTGATTCGGTCTAGAATTTTTTATTGGAGCTTGGGAAGACGTGTTATGCGCATGACTCTATTCTAGGGTTATTTCAGTAATTTCACAAGGTGTTACAAATAACCCCTTCAGGTGAGCAATTCATTTCAAAAGAGGGTACAACATAGTATATAAAAGGGCTTTATAATCTTGCCTAATTTATATATAATTTTCATGGATTCATAATGTATTTGGTACCCCTTATCATAAGAGAATACCATTTTAAACCATATTTTAAACAACCCATAATGAGATTTAAAGACCCACAATAGCTTAAGATTGGGAATTTTCCAAAATCCATCAACTCATGCTATTAGATGACAATACATACTCATTTTAAACACATTATTTAAGATTGAAATCAAAATATAACTTTTGGGTAAAGATTTAACAAGTCCCATTTAAGAAATCATCAACCCAATGTGATAATGTAAAGGATTCATAACTACTAACTTATCTAATGCATTTTAAATAAATAAATAAATGACAATTTCCAAGATGAATCATACATATAAGTATGAATACGATGTACCCACAATAAAATAAACTTTGAAATTAAAGGATTGAGTTGAAAAGAGTCTTGGACTTCATGGGTGGAAGGACCCATGGACGAATAAACCCACATACCATAGAACAAAATAGGGAAGAAGAATGAAGTAATCTTGCATTCCGCGAAAAGCTTGGAAGAAATTTGAGCTTGTTCTTTAATGGAGGATTTGGGTCTTCTTCCTTGGGAGAAAACTTTGAAATGAGTAAGAGGGAAGGTTATTAGGGCATGACAATAGGCTTAGGAGGGTGAATTTAAGTTAAAAGGGTCAAAACCCTTTTTGGGTATGTAAAATTATAATCAAAAGAAAAAAATACATTTAAATGAGTCTCAATGGAAAAAATGGTGGTCTATAGGTCCCCATTTGAAATGCCCCAAAAATGCCCAAAAATCTGCTTCGAAAATACCCATAATCATAATTTCCATAAATCTCAAAATTCTTGCGTGATATCAAGAATCTGACTTCATATTCTTGATCAAAGAAAAAAATCGAGTGGAAAATGGGTATAACCTCAATTTTAGAAGACCCGTAGCAAAAAATAATTTTTGCCAACTTTTTCACAAAATAGTGGGCATTCACGTTGGCTCCGCGATACGGACCTATCGCAGAGCAGTGTTATCACTTCCTTAATTTTCTTGGGTCTTGGACCCATCCCCATTTATGTGTAAAAACGCCTATACTTAGCTATTTTTCAACTCTAAATCACTCAAGACACTCTCAAAACCCTCTCCAAGACTTAACCAAATATTTTATCAAATTCAAGTGTCCCAAGCTTAATTTCATATCTCAAGAACTCCATTCAAGCTTCAAGTCTACATCAAAGAATCCCCAAATTTATGTATGTGAGTTTCACCTATTGGGTCCTTTCACCCATGGAGCTCAATCTTCATTTTTATGAAAATTGCATGTTTTCAAGTTGTATTATCTATGGGTATCTTCTATTATGGATTATGAGTATAAATTATGTTGGGGTGTTATGAAATATTCATTTATTATACATGACTATCTATTTCAAGATTGTACTATGAATGAGTTTTGTCTATTGAAACTATGCATATTTTGAGCTATGAATCTATGATCTATTATGAGTTTTGATAATGAACTTAAAGGTATTCTATATGAGGGTTTTACTAAATGTTGTTGGGTTGATTTGCATTGAATTTTCTCATATTATTACACTCTTGAATTACATGGTTTTGAACAAGCATTATACAAACAACAAATGTTTGATAAAATGTCTAGACAAGGATTCTTAGAGTTATTGATGATCTAGCATGATTTATGAGTCAAGTGACTTTATCATCATTTCGGGCTTTCAAAAATGTATTGCATTCATGAAAAGGTCGATGATATTGTAAAGGCCGAATTAAGCTCTTTTTCAAAGATTTTACCTCTTGTGGGCCTTTGATATTAATGCAAGAGTAATATTTGATGATGATCTATTCTTATGTTTTAAAGTTATGCTCACTACTAGAGGTCAAAGATGTTTTGGAGCTACTCATATCATGTTTCCATGTTTCTTACAAATTGCTAAAGTGTGATTATTTCAATAATTTCATGGGATTAGGTGTAGCACCGATAGATGGAGAGTTTGCTCTCTTTCCTTGAACTATGTGCCAACATAGAAGTATACTTTACTCTTGCTTTACTAGTGGATCCATTTAGTACACTTCTTAATGAAATACTTTTCAAAATGGGTCATGCTCCTGTAAGGAGGTTTACTTCATATGAAATAGGTCATGTTCCTGTAAGGTGAAATATGGTTTACCTTCGCAAGTAGACCACCTCTTTACTGATGTGGGGTAATCATCAGGATTCCAAGTTGTAGGTCACTTGGTCTTATCCTTTGTCAGATGAGGTCTCTTCCCACATATGTATCATATTCTATGTAACTTGAATAATTTATAAACATGTTTTACCTCAAGCATTGATCATGCCATATTAAGATTATGCTTATCTATTGCCTAGTACTATGCACTTCAACTATATTGGCTTATGTCTTGTTGCATTGCATCTTATATACTTAGTACATTCAAGAGTACTAACACATACTTTTGCATGCATGATATCACTATGTAGGGACCGAAGCTCCTCCTGATCATCCTCCATATGGCTAGTGGTGGTCTTGATCAAATATGTTATATTTTGACCACACATTAGCTAATGAGATTATTCGAACATAAGCTTAGTAAGTCCTCAAGCTCGGGGATGCTATCTACTTCTCTTGCTATTTTTAAGACTTCTTTATGTTGAACATTTGACATTATGAGGGTGAGCCCGAAAATTATCTTGGCCCCCGCTACCTTAAGTCCAACTTTCATTTTTATATTATCTCTTATTGTTATTTACTTTGCTTACCAAGGATGTATGATTGATATGCTAAGAGACTTGTTTGGGTCCCTTTCGGTTCCCATTCATTGTGTTACGTCTAGGCGCTAGGGTTGGGTCTTAAGAAACTTGGTATTAGAGGACTAGGTTGCTAATAGTCCTCGAAATCCAACACACCACGTTAATTATAGTCTTATTCATGGTTTTGAAGTTTGCCACAACTATAAATGGGAGGCTATGAGGAATTTTAGGAAATGTTTCACTTATTCATAATTTATGTTGTGTGGTAGATCTAAGTCCCCTAACGCTTATTACTGATCCCTAACCATTATGTTTCAGAATATATCTCAAGCTATTCAGAACAGTGATATTTCCAATGTGGAGGTTCGTAATGCTCTTAACATTTCCAAACCTGTGACCACCGAACTCAACCAATCCGTGGGCACCCTCGAGAGCTTTAATGATAAGAGGGGGAAGAAAAAGGCCAAGAGACCCTAAGTTGAGGGTGCATCATCTTCTACCAGACTACAATTGCCGAGTACCCAAAGAAAGGGACCCCTTTTGGCACTTTTCAAGGGTGTGGCAAGAAATATCGGGGGAGGTACTTGGCAGGAATTATGGATTGCATCAAGTGTGGCAGTGTTGAGAATAAGATGAGGGGTTGCTCGGTGGACTCAAAGGAAAGGAGAAGAAGGGTGCAATTTGAAGGGGACTCCCACATGCTAAGCCACATGGCAATGGTAAGATAACCCTTCCTAGGTACCTAAAATATGGGAGAAATCATAATGGCATATGTCTAAGGAACATGGGTGCATGATTTGGGTGTGGCAAGATAGGCCATAAGATTGGTGATTATCCATATGTTCAACGGAAGGGTAAGGGTGTTGGTGTTCATACTTCTCGTCCGTGCCACAAATATAGGAAGCACCATCCGGGAGATGGTTTGGCCAGTTTGAGTGCATATTTTGAGTGGGAGTAGAGGATCATGAGTTTGAACATTGTCCATGTGTTACTAAGGACTATGAGGTTGATCATTGATATGCGCAACCATACCCCTCTAGGGGTTACTAGACTTGGCATGGTGCTTCACAAGTTTGTTAGAGGTTTTTGATTTTGATATGTATGCATTGATAGACTCAAGTGACATTCTTTCTTTTATTACTCCTTTTGTTGCTAAAAGAGTATAGAAATTGTCTCGTGTTCATTTTACATAAAATCTTGCCTTGTGATCTTGTTGAGTTAGATATGGTAAATGTCATTCTTGGGATGGATTAGTTGCATACATATTATGCTTCTATTGATTGTAGAACCCGTAGGTTTAAATTCCAATTTCTTTATGAGTCGATCCTTGAGTGGAAAAATTTTGATGTGATGGTTAAAGGTAGATTTATTTCTTGTCCTAAAGTCAAAAAGTTAATTTCTAAGGGTTATCTCTATCATCTTGTAAGGGTTAGGGATGTTAAGTCCAAAGTACTTCCTATCGATTCGGTTCCGATGATTAATGAGTTTTTTGATGTCTTTCTTGATGAACTTCCCAGTGTTCCTCTCCAAAAGGGAAATACATTTAGCTACTAGGGCTCGTGATCAGCTGGAGCCAGATATTATCCCTCGACGGCTGGTTCAGTCACTCCACCAGCTCCTGAGGTTCGAGTGACAGCACCTCCAGCCCCCAGCAGGGTGCAGAGATTGGAGAGCTTCGGGAGGTGGTGCAGTTATTGACTCAGATTATGGCGGGCCAGGCCTACAGGCAGGGGCAGGTAGCAGTCAGGCAACTCATCGCGATAGTTCACGGGCTTGCAATTTCCTAGCATGCGGGCCTCTAGAGTTTTTCGGGTCCAAACATTCTGAGGATCCTCATAAGTTTGTGCGCTAGATGCAGCGGACTCTGCGGCTGATTAGTGTATATGAGACCAAATTTATAGAGTTGGCATCCTACCAGTTGCATGATGTAACAGCAAATTGGTACGAGTCATGGTTGTTATCTAGAGGCGATGGTGCCCCGCCAGCTGTCTGGGATGAATTTACCGGGGTATTTTTGGCTCACTTTTTACCTCCAAAGGTCGGGCGCACCAGGGAGGATAGATTTTTTATGCTAATGTAGTGGGGTTGGTCTGTTCGAGAGTATAGCCTAGAATTTGATTCGCCGGCCCGGTATGCAGCCGCACATGTTGCCAGTATGATGGACTGCATACATCGCTACATAGTGGGACTGGACTCATATTATGTTGATAGTTGTTTGGTGATGGCTTCCCAACCTAGAATGGATATTGCCCGTATTCAAGCCCATGCCTAGGGCATGGAGGATCATCGTCGGGGATGCCAGACTGACAAGGCAGATGATAGAGGCCTGCCCAAGAGGGCTAGGTCATCTGGATCGGCAGCTGATTTTTGAGGTAGACAGCCCTAGCAGCAGCAGGGTGGCCATCCTCCTCGACTATTACGGAGCACACCTTCACAAACCCCCAGTAGGAGGCCAAGCAGTATTAGTCAGTCAGGGGTAGGCCCGTGTCCCAGTAGCCAGCTGAGATTTTCCATGCCCTTGTGTCCTCATTGCGGTAAGTGGCACCCTGGGGAATATTTCCGCACCACAGTGCTTGTTTTATATGTGGCCGTCAAGGCCACCAGATGTGGGATTGTCCCGATAGAGTTGGTGCAGAGGGGTCAGCCCAGACTTTCGACGCAGTTGGAGCTTCTTTATCTGCTTTGGTAGCTATACGCCCTACGGGGCAAGGTACTCCAGCGGTAGCGGGTCGCGGTAGAGGTCACGGTGGAGCAGGTTCTAACGGTCCTTCAAACCCCATCTATGCTCTGGCTAGCCGACAGAATCAGGAGGCATCGCCTAATGTAATTACAGGTACATTATTAGTTTGTTCTCGAGCCATATATATGTTGATTGACCCTGGTTCTACTTTGTCGTACATTTTTCTATTGATAGCTTGTACAATTAATATAGAGTCTGAACCAATAGAGCCTTGTGAGGTTGTGACACCGGTAGGAGACTCTATTATTATTAACCGAGTTTATAGAAATTGCCTGGTATCTGTTTGTGACTGTTGCACTTAGGCTAATTTGATAGAACTAGATATGACAGATTTTGACGTAATTATGGGCATGGATTGGCTAGCCTCTTGTTATGCTAAGGTTGATTGCCAAAAGAAGTTAGTTCAATTCCAGTTCCCGGGAGAACCAGTTCTTGAATGGTCGGGTAATGTGGCATGGCCGAGGGGTAAGTTTATTTCATACCTCAAACCCAGGAGGATGATCAAAAAAGGGTATCTTTATCACCTGGTTTGGGTGCATGACTTGAATACTGAACCGCCCACTCTCCAGTCCGTTCCAGTAGTCAATGAATTTCTGAACGTATTCCTGGATGAACTTCCAGGTCTTCCTCCTGAGCGGGAAGTAGAATTTGGTATAGATTTATTACCCAACACTCAGCCTATCTCAATCCCTCTGTACACAATAGTGCCAGCAAACTTAAAGGAATTGAAGGAGCAGTTGAGGGATCTGTTAGAGAAAGGCTTTATTCGGCCTAGCGCTTCATCCTGGGGATCTCTGGTATTATTCGTGAAGAAGAACGATGGGTCACTGCGAATGTGTATGGATTATCGGCAGCTGAACAAGGTAACTATAAAGAATAAATACCCCTTCCTAGGATTGATGATCTGTTTGACCAGTTGCAGGGAGCTAAATGTTTCTCGAAGGTAGACCTGCGTTAGGGTTATCATCAGGTGCGGGTACGGGAGAAAGACATTCCCAAAATAGCGTTCAAAACTCGCTACGGGCATTATGAATTTTGAGTTATGTCTTTCGGGCTAACAAATGCTCCAGCTGTGTTCATGGACCTTATGAATCGAGTGTTCAAACCGTTCCTAGACGTGTTCGTGATTATATTTATTGATAACATCCTAGTTTATTCTCGGTCAGAGGAGGACCATGCAGATCATCTGAGAATGGTACTTGGCATTTTTCGTCACCAAAAGTTGTACGCTAAATTCTCTAAGTGTGAGTTTTGGCTATCTTCGGTGGCATTCTTGGGTCATATTATAGGAGCTGACAGCGTCCGGGTAGATTCTTAGAAGATTGAGGCCGTAAAGAATTGGCCTAGGCCTATGATGCTGACTGAGGTACGTAGCTTTTTGGGGTTAGCTAGATATTACAGAAGATTTGTGGAGAAATTCGCTTCTATTACAGTGCCTTTGACAAGGCTAACGCAGAAAGGGGCGAAGTTCCAGTGGTCTGATGCCTGTGAGCGCAGCTTTTAGCTATTGAAGGAAAAACTAACTACAGCTCCAGTTTTGACTTTGCCTAAAGGTCCAGACAGGTACGTGGTTTATTGTAATGCTTCCCGTATGGGTTTGGGATGTGTACTAATGCAGCACGACAAAGTAATAGCCTATGCTTCCCGGCAGCTTAAGAAGCACGAGCAGAATTATCCTACCCATGATCTAGAATTAGCTGCAGTGATCCATGCCCTCAAAATGTGGAGACATTATTTGTATGGCATTCATGTTGATATATATACAGATCACAAAAGTCTCCAGTACATATTTAAGCAGAAAGAACTGAACTTGCGGCAACGGCGGTGGCTAGAATTACTGAAAGACTATGATATTGATATTCTCTACCATCCAACTAAAGCCAATGTCAACTAGCGGCAGTCGGCGCAGCTTAGAATTACTGAAAGACTATGATATTGATATTCTCTACCATCCAGGGAAAGCCAATGTCATAGCAGATGCACTCAATCACAAGTCTATGGGCAGTTTAGCTAACACACCTCCAGAAAAGAAGAAGATAGTTCATGACATTCAGCAGTTAGCTAGTCTGGGAATTCGTCTGGCAGATTCCAGAAATATAGGGATTTCTGTTCGAGGTATAGCTAAATCCTCTATTGTAACAGAGATTAAACAACGTCAATATGAAGATCCTGTCTTAGTTCGATACAGAGACATAGCCCTGGAAAAGGGACAAACCCCGTTTAAGCTCTCCTCTCGAAGGAACTTTATTATTCAAAGGCAAGTTATGTATACCAGATATTACAGGGTTGCAGCGACAGATTATGGGCGAAGCACACTATGCCCGCTATTCTATTCACCCTGGATCAACAAAAATGTACCATGACCTCAAATGCTTATATTGGTGGGACGGCATGAAGCGAGACATAGCAGAGTTTGTCACCCAGTGTCCAAATTGCCAGCAGGTGAAGATAGAACATCAGAAACCAGGTGGACTATTACAGGAAATGGAAATACCCACGTGGAAGTGCCAATGCCCGAACTGGCAGTAGGTAAAGATTGAGCATCAGAAGCCTGGTGGGTTGTTGCAGGAAATAGAGATACCGATGTTAAAGTAGGAGATTATCAATATGGACTTTATTACAGGCTTTCCTTGCACTCCATGAAAGTATGACTCTATTTGGGTTATTATTGATCGACTAACAAAATCAGCTTATTTTCTTCCAGTCTGAACTACCTATTCGGCTGAGGACTATGCTAGACAGTATATCAGGGAGATTGTGTGCCTTCATGGTGTTCCCGTATCCATTATCTCCGACAAAGGTGCCTAGTTTACAGCGAATTTCTGGCGGTCATTTCAGGCAGGATTGGGGACGCAGGTGAGTCTCAGCACAGCATTCTATCCCAGTCCGATGGCCAAGACGAACATACTATTCAAACACTGGAGGACATGTTACAGGCCTGTGTGATTGATTTCCTAGGTAGCTGGGAGGAACATTTACCGTTGATTGAGTTTGCGTAATAACAGCTATCACTCCAGCATTTAGATGGCACTGTATGAGGTGTTATATGGTAAGAAGTGTTGATCATCAGTTGGTTGGTTCGATGTGGGTGAGACTGAATTGATTGGACCAGACGTGATCCAACAGGCAGTAGACAAAGTAAAACTCATTCGGGAACAATTATTAGCAGCCTAGAGTCGATAGCAGTCTTATGCAAATAACTACCGGCGACTGTTAGAGTTTCAGGTTGGAGACTGGGTATTCCTGAAAGTATCTCCTATGAAAGGCGTTATGAGATTTGGTAAGAAAGGGAAGCTTAGTCTGAGATACATTGGCCCATATCAGATTGTTCGCAGAATAGGCAAAGTTGCCTACGAGTTAGAGCTGCTAGCTGATTTGGGAGGAGTACACCAGGTATTTCGTGTTTCTATGCTTCGCAAATGCATTGGTGATCCATCCAGAATTTTTTTGGTAGATGATATTCAGGTTACTGTAGAGCTGACTTATGAAAAACAACCCATAGCTATACTGGACCGTCAAGTCAGGATACTGCGAAACAAAGATGTGGCCTCAGTTAAGGTGTTGTGATAAAATAATAACAGAGAGGAGATAACTTGGGAAGCAGAAGAGCAAATGAAGAAGAAATACCCTTATTTTTTCCCGTGCCTACAGGTAATCCCTTTTTCTCCAATAACTGTAATATGTGGTAATTAAGTTGTTAATTGTGAGATGAGGTGTTATGGAAGTTGTCACTCATAAGGTTAGTGTGACATTCGAGGACGAATATTTTAAAAGTGGGAGGATGTTAGAACCTGTATTGTGGTATATTGGAACCATTAGGAAACTTGGACCAATATGGCATTCTTGGAAAATTTAGGACTAAAGTGATATTTTGGAAAGATTGGGACTCAAGTAGAATTTTTAAAACTTAAGTTGCTAGAATTTGTATATTTTTAATTATATCTTTGCATGTCTTCAATTGACCCTCGTAGGAAAAGTTTGGGGATCGAAGTGTAATTTTTTTAAGACTTGAGTTTTTAATGAAAATAGAGGTGGCCCCATTTTTAAATTGTGTAGCTTTCCTATTGGGCCAAGTGTGGAATACTTGGCCACTTGAGGAGCTTTCTTACATCTATATATGTAAACTATAGGGACAAGAACATAACTTTCCCATACTTAGCCAAAATTCCAAGCTCAAAATATTTCCAACTGAAGCAACCTCTCGGGTTGCTACAGTAAAATAAAAAAAAATTGCATTTTTTGATTCTCCTACTATTTTGACGCTACAAGCTTGGTGTATTGAGTCCCCTAAGTAGCATGGTGGTGTTGGTTGGCCAAGAAAATACTTTGTTTTACGACTTTGGCGATTTGAATCCATTAAAAGGGTTTAAAAGGTATGTTAATTTCTAGCTTTGTTTTATGTAAATTAAAGCTTGTATATGTGTTGGTATATGTTAAATTGAAAGGAAATCTTGAAAGATGTTGATTTCTAGCTTTGTTTTATGTAAATTAAAGCTTGTATGTGTTGGTATATATTAAATTAAAAGGAAATTTTGAAAGAATAGCTTGTTAATGTGAATTGTGAAAAAGTAAGGTTAGGGTCTAATTTCAAGTATGGATGTAAATAGTATTATATTGTCTTGAAACTATGAGATTGTGTCTAGATGACATGAATATGATCCTTATGGGGTGCAAGAGGTATTGGGAATTTGGTTATATGTATTTTTGGAAGTGTTGGTCGAATTGGGGTCCATTTATGTAATTAAATGTTATGTTTTAACGTTAGAAGTATACGTTTGACGCTTGGGTGATGTAGTATGGTTGTTGGAGTATATAGGAGTGCTTGAATATAATAAATATGTATATAAATTGGATGCTGCCCTGTTTTGAAATTTGTGATAAAAATGAGGTTCGTTAGTGAAATTAGTGAAGTTATGGCCTTGGGAAGGCTTATTATTGGTGGTTGACTTGTTGTTGTTGTTGTTGTTGATTAACTGGAGCCGAGATAGATTCTCGAGGTGGTCTAGTTTAAGGGAAAGTGCTGTCAAAATTTTTATAAAATTAGGAGAAAATATGAGATTTAAGGCCCAAAAAGGATTATAGCTAACCACGAACGTTATTGTGATTTGTTGTAGACGTTGGACGTCCAGAAAAGTAAGTTAAATTAGCTTAGCATTGGGATTAGTTTGGCAAAAGAATTAAAGTATATAAAGCACCTTGGTCCATGGCATGATTTAGTTAAAACTTAGCTAATGTCATAAGGCCCGAAAAATCCCTCTTACTTTGCAAATCGGGCTAATACATGTCCTATGTTTGTTTCTTGGTATGCTTAAGAAAATTAGTCCTATTTTGACTCTTGTACATTTTAAGTCCAAAAGTTGTAAAAGTATGAAAGTTTGATATGTTTGAAGGAATATATTCTTCTAAGACTTTGAAAAGCGCCAATAACCGTAATTTTTGACAAAACGCCCTAATTGCCTTAAAAACTATTCTGAAACATTTCATAGTAATTTGTATGATTTAGACTAAGTATGTTCTTTCTAATTTGCCACGACACCTTTTTATGCAAATTTCAGTGACTTAGACAGAATTTTAAAAAAATAAATATTATTTTGATTCCAGAAATGAATATTTTACATATCATTGGATTTATGGAACTGGTTTTTATGCATTTGATTCCCACGACTCTACTCGTACCTATTATGATATCATTTACCGATTTCTGAGTCAGTTGTTATCATGC
Organism: Solanum virginianum; assembly: GCA_000787875.1. Classification (NCBI taxonomy): domain Eukaryota; kingdom Viridiplantae; phylum Streptophyta; class Magnoliopsida; order Solanales; family Solanaceae; genus Solanum; species Solanum virginianum. Next base: position 64,311 of record DF359432.1, read on the forward strand.
GTAATATAGTATATATATATATTCCGAAGCAGGCTGGATACGGCGGGTCGATTTGCCCATGGACTGACTTTGCTTAGTTTGGAGTCATAAGGAGCTGGGCTTTTGATATGTTGGCATTATGATGTGTGAGTGCTGGGCCACAGTTCTCCCCGACTCACATGAATGCTAGGCCACAGTTCAGCCCGGCTCACTTATCGCCATCATGTCATTTCTGTATTATGATACGTGACTGCCGGGCCACAGTTCACCTCGGGTCACCTATCCTACGTTTGATGAATCGTGTCGAAGACTTTAGAGATTTAAACTTTCTAATGCGATGCAGTAGTATGGCACGAGTTTAGAGGTCGCCATCGTTCCTGTACGCTATGCATTAATTTGATATTTTAACTAAAGAATGATTTTAGATGTTTGCCTATAAGTTTGACTCATATACCTCCGTTTCGATTATTACGCTTATTTACAATTTGTACCTTCTACTTTACATATTAGGTACGTATTTCATACCGACCACTCTTTGCTTCGGGGACCGCGTTTCATGCCCGCAAGTACAGACGTACAGAGTAGCGAGCCACCAACTTAGGACCTCTGACCACCATTTGAAGTGCTCATTTTGCTTCGGAGCAAACACTTCGTATATGTACATTTATTTTCTCTATTTTGCATTTATGTACATTCGAGGGTACGACGGGGGCCCTGTCCCATCCTATGATTCAGTCAGTATAGTATAGAGGTATGTGGACCCCTGTACATATAGGATTTACCAGTTTGTATGTCTATGCATGTATCTTATGTATATTGGGCGGTTTAACTGCAGCAGTGACCTTATCAACCCGCATGTATATATATATATATATGTATGGTATACTGGTTTGTCTGTATGCAGGGTTTGGGTAGTCCGTAAAATAGAGAAAACTCTGCAAAAATTTCTGCAAAAATAATACCTTAGTTATATTTTGGTTTGGTATTTGGATTCGGGTGCCCTAACCGGGCACTAGTCACGGCCCACGGGGTTGGGTCATGACAACCACCCCAAATACAAACTTATGCCAGCTCGTTACACCAAGAAAAGAAAACTTTCAACCATATAGCCAGAATATACATAGTGAATATTGAAAAAATCCAAACCCTTCTAAATACACAACCTATTCAAAACCCAGAATTAGTCAAAAAACACTAAGGATATATAACCAGTAAATTACAAAATTACAACAAATTACTAGCATTACCTGGAACAAATCCAAACTTATTAGCAACATGTTACTCCTATGGACTTATTTCAACAGCCTATACCGTTACCAAAGAAGAACTTATTAGAATAGCAGAATTATATCAAGCTTTTCTGAACTACAAAAGAGTTACCAAGGGACAATTATTTTATGTTAGATTTTATTCAGCACCGGCGGAAATATTATTTGATGAAATTAAACAAATTATTATAGTGATAAAAATTGGAATGACACAAGACTATTTAATCCCGGAGGAGATTAGCACACAACCAAATATCCCAACAGTAGAGTTACCAGATTTTTATGCCAACAAACGTATTATAGATATTAGTACTATATTGTCAAAATTATCCAAGGTTTTTGACGAAGGAAATATATGGAAGTATCAATCCAGACATCATTTATTAATTTATTCAACAGCTAAAGAAGAAAGACCACAAGACTTATATGAAATATGTAATTGGGCGATGTCTCTACTTAAACCGAAACAAGAGCATATGACGAAAGTTATCAGAAAAGGAATTATTTCAGAAAAAAGTATGAAGCAATATTGTAAGTTAATTGGAAAAAAATATACGGATCATGAATGTAGCAGATGCAGCAGAATAAGCAATTATGTATCAGATGTCAATCTGGAATAAGAGGCAGATGGACGGCTAAATCTTAAAGGAAGAAGCACTTATTGACAACAATTATCAAAGAAAAAGAAAATATGACAACAATTACCAACAAAAGCAAAAGTCTTGCAAGTAGATGAAAGGAAATAAGAACGGATACAAATCTTCAAGAATAGATACCAAAAAGTCTTATGATAAAAATGACATATGGAGAAAATCTTCCAAGATAAAGTAAGATAACAAAACCCACGTGAAAGAATTACAAAGGAATACAAAAGTCTTAACAAAAGTATAAAAAGTCTTGGCTCACATAAAGAATGATGGTGACATATAAAGAAAAGTTTTCCAACAAGACAAAAGCAAGGACAGACTTAAAGCTAAAGGAAACATGCGGAAAATAATTTGCCGCACACGTCAAAAGAAGAAACAGTTATTAGGGACTGCTATGTAAAATTTTAGGGACGACATATGTAAATAATTTTTCTTATTTATAGTATTAACCCTTAGAAGTTTTGTATATATAGGCAGTTAGTTTCCATTTGTAGATCATCGAGAAACCTTCAACCCTTGTAATCATCTTTCATCGAGAAACCTTCAACCCTTGTAATCATCTTTGTACAAACAACCCTCTCTTCTAAAATATTTTATCAATAAAATACTCTTTTTTTGAATTATGGAGCAACAATTAGCAAACATGGATTTACAGGAAAAGGTATATGTAGTGTTTGCTAGCATTAGGAAACAAAGGAGAAAACTTTCGAAACTAAGCCATCCAGGGTGGAAAAGCCGAGAAACGTAGGTGGTCGTAATAGGGTAAGTACCAAATTGTTGAGACATTGTTTAGGAAGATAATATCCTGGAAAAGTACGATGCTAGTAGTGACCAAACCATAAGAAAATGAATACCTTAGTTAATAACAAGCTATAAGTAAAATACCGGAAATAGAAATAAGAAAAATAATATGGGAAAAATTAATTGAGTATGAAGAAGAAGAAATTAATAACCTAATTAGACAATCATGGTATGATCACATAAATATAGTTCTACAAGAAATAGATGAAAATATAGGTTACACGGACCTATTATATGACTCAGAAACTTTAAATTTCCTTCATGTTTAGCACCCTTACCTACTACCCTATCTACGAATCATCATCTGGTCTACGACTCGTCATTGGTGCCCGTGGGTTACCCCACACTTAGAAACCTTTTCCCTTTCCTGAAGATCATATCTAAGGACCCGACCTATAGTCCATAATCTCACCTATGGGCTAAACATAGGCCATTATGAACTAACCCTAGGTTGTTTTTTACCAACTTTTTCTACACTTTTAGGCTCCTAAACTGGGGGTCGTTACATCAAACCATACTTAGATATATTTGTGGTCGTGTTTATTAATGATGTCATGGTTTATTAGTGAGTTGGACCATGTTCAGCACTTAAGGAGAGTACTCTAGAGATTGAGAGAAGAGAAGTTATGTGTCATGTTCTCAGAGTATGAGTTCTACTTCAGTTTGTAGCATTTCTTAGGCATGTGGTGACAAATGAGGGTATTATAGTAGATCCAGCCAAGGTAGCAGCTATTCGTGAGTAGGCTAGGCATTCTTTTGTGACTGAGATTCAGAGTTTCTTTAGTTTGGCAGGGTATTATCAATGTTTTGTTCATGGATTCTCTTCTATAGTAGCCCCATTGGCTAGACTTACTCAGAAAGATATGTCATTTCAATGGTCGACAGAGTGTGAGGCGTGCTTTCAAAAGCTCAAGGATTTATTGACTTCAGCACCTATTCTTTCTTTACCCAAGAAGAAAGTATTATTTGTGGTGTATTGCCATACCTCTAGAGTGGGTTTAGGTGGTGTATTGATGCAAAGGGGGAAGATAATAGCATATGCTTCGAGATAGTTTATGGTGCATGAGAGAAACTACCCTACCCATGATTTAGAGTTGACTACAGTGATGCTTGTGTTGAAGTTATGGTGGCATTATCTTTGCGGGGTGCATCATGAGATCTTTACCGATCACCAATGTCTTAATACATCTTTTCTCAATCTAATTTGAACATGAGATAGTGTCAGTGGTTTGAATTGCTTAAAGACAATGACATCTCCATTTTATATAACCCAGGATAAGCAAATATGGTGGTTGATGCTTTGAGCAAGAAGACTACTATTATAGGGAGTTTGGCATTCTTGAGGGCTGAGAGAGGCCCTTAGCTTAGGAGGTTTAGTTGCTTGCTAGATAGCTAATTGAAATGGATTTCTCCCCTACTCAGAGTATTTTGGCCTTTGTTGAGGCTAGATCTTTATTGCTTGATAAAATATGTGCTCACTTGTTTGAGGATGCTATACTATGCTTGGTTTGTGATAAAGTCTTGAGGTGAATCCAAAGTGGCTACTATTGATTTTGAGGGTGTTTAGAGGATAAATGGTAGAGTTAATATGCCTAATGTAGGGGATCAGTTGAGAATGATATTAGAGGAAGCCTATTATGCTAGATATTTTGTGTAATGCCCTTATTACTAAATAATGTAGTCACGTTAAAAAAGGGTATTCCCTCAAGATGAAGTCAACCCCTACTTCACAACTCTTTGACTTTAGTTTGTGTCGTTAGAGAAATCGGGTTTCTTGAATCGTAGAAAGAAATAAAGGAGGGGTTCATTTTAGTGAAATTTATTTATTTATATACAATTATATATGTTAAACAATCATTAATAATAATTAATATGTGTGAATAAATAAATAAGGAAGGAAAAAGAGAAAAGTAAGGCAACCACCTTGTTGGACCTTTTTTCTCTTAAAATTCTTTTGACATAAAATATTTTCCTCCTAAAGTAAGTCAGTTTATTGACCTTATCAGACCTTATAAACTCTCTCCTATCTTTATTTTTCACAAACACATAGAAATACATCAATTCATTGTAGCATAGTTAAGAAATCCTCTATCATTTGGTAAGTGATTGAATTCTATCTTTAAATTGAGTAGTGTGTAGTAATTGTGGAATATCTCATTGTATATAACTGTGTTTTTAGTGTGAAAATATTTTTTGGAAAGATAATTCACATACCTACAACTTTTATGTTTATGTAAAAATCTGAATCTGCTTGTGTAGTATGAAAAGAAGGCATGAAACACAGTGAAAGTTCTGGTAAGTTTTCTGTCTGAGAAGCCTTCTATGTGTTATTGTTAGTATTTTAATAATAGCTTGACGTGTGAGCTGAAATTTGTGATGCTTATTAGTTCTTTGCAACCCAATACATGTACCTATAACTCTTTTGTTTATGTGAGGACCTAATTTGGTAGTTTTGGATTAAAAACAGTGGATGCAAGTTAGGACAAGTTTTGTCCAGCGTTTTGGCAAAAAAGTCCCTGGGGGTATGTTGTTAGTGTTTTGATCATAAATACTTGTACAAAGAGTATTATGAAGTGATTTTTGATTGTTTACAACCTATATTCATATATCTAAATTTTTTATGGCTGGAAAGACTAGTTTGTCCATTTACCAATCTAAATCTAGTTGCGTTGCAAGGCAGTAAAACTGCCGAGATGAGCGTGATCTGCAAATATTGGACTCAATTTTGACATCTCTCTTGTTAGTTACTACCTGTTAAAAGTGCTAAATGTTAAATGAGAATGTAAGTAAGTATTAATATGATCACACTCTTGTACAATCTTAAGGAAATTGATTGAAGAAACGGATGTCGTATTTATCCACGACTTGAAATCGGTAGGGTTGGTTGCGTGCTAAAAGTTTTAGGTTCGTGTAAACACTTATTCTTGTGCCTTTGTTACCTTCTGGTATATCTGAATATTATCTTGGTATCTTAGCTATGTTCTTTTCATTTTATCTGGTTGTTTTTGATGTATTTTGGGACTTGTAAGGAACTTGTTTAATTCGCCCATTTGTACGACTTGCCTGATCATTTGACATCCTTGTGGACTTTGTCCTTCTTGTGGATGTGACTTTGTCACCATTGGCATGCCACTTGTTTAGTTCAATTGCCATCTTATTTGTGAATTTTTTGTTCATCCTAAGTGTAGATGCAGTCCATTTTTTGTGTGAACTAGAAAGTCACTCTTAATACGGTTCTTGGTTCTCTTAATAATTGGGTTTTCACCCTTCTTGATACAGGGCTTCGGTCCTTCTTGATACTTGATTATGGTTGGTGTGACGGCATGACTTACATACTGGGCAAACTTGTCATTAGAATATAGTGTTAAAATTGTTCCAGGAACCCTTGATACTTAGATCTTTATACATCCTACTGGATACTATTGGTGTATTTGTTCACTTGGTCTATTTACTATATTCCAATTGTGTTTCTCTTTGACTTAAGAAGGGTAAATTGAGGGATTTAAGGTTCATAGCTTTTAGCTTTTACACCACTAAGCATCATGCTTAGCGATAGTTGTTTCTATCGTAGGGAGTACCCGAGATGTCAACTTTTAGCTTTTGCACCACTAAGCTTCATACTTACCGATAGTTGTTTTTATCATAGGGAGTACCCGAGATGATGCTTGAGGATGGCCATTGAAAATAAATTTTAGGAGCTATGCAGAAGATCAATTTGCATCTAGACATATGTATTGTAGTAGTTTTGGGACATGTACATAATTCTCCATTGCATATGTATGTATAAATTTGAAAGGCTAATGTAAATTATGGAGCCATGGGTTGTAATTTTAAGTTTTGACTTGTTTAGTTAAATTTGAGTCGGCGAGCTTTTCTATATTAAAATACTAGCTATGTTAAGATGATTGTATGAAACGGAAACTAGTAAAGTTTTTTTCCTTACATTTTAATATCGGTAATCCTTTTCAGCGTGCTACAAAAGTTTGGTTAATATATAAATATCTCGCAATATAGTAGTTTAAATTACTTGCAAGTTACTCACTTCAAAAACTTGAGCTAGAATCAATTGCATCACCTTTAAAATAAAATCTTATACCTTTAACTATTTTGAATTCATTACTTACATATGATTAATAGGTCATATGTTAAATTCTACGTAAGCCTAGAATGTAAAAAAGTGGCATCCTCCCGCGAGGGTTGCCATATTCCATCCGTCTTGGTATAGCAAAGATGTACCATGATTGAAAACAATATTATTGGTGGCTCGGGATGAGAAAGTACATAGCTAAGTTCGTGGAAAAGTGTTTGAGTTGCCAATAAGTCAAGTATGAGCACCAAAAAGTTCGTGGAAAAGTGTTTGAGTTTCCAACAAGTCAAGTATGAGCACCAAAGGCCTAGTGGATCAATACATAGGATGCCCATTCTCGAGTGAAAATGGGAGCGAGTGACTATCGATTTTGTTACAGGTTTGCGCATGGACTTGGGCAAGTCAGATTCAGTTTAGGTGGTTTTTGATCATTTGACTAAGTTGGCTCACTTCTTACTAGTGAAAACTAGCTATAGTGCAGCACAGTTGGCTAGGCTATACATCCAAGATATTGTTATATTGCATGGGTTGCCGGTGTCAGATAGAGGTACTGTGTTAACCTCTCAGTTTTTGCAGGCTCTATTGTGTGGATTGGGTACTCAGTTGGATTCGGGTTTAGCTTCTCACCATTAGACTGATGGATAATCCAAGCGCATTATTGTGGTGTTAGAGGACATGCTTCGAGCTTGTGTGATAGATTTTGGGGCCTAATGGAATCAACACTTGCGTTTTGGTGGAATTTACTTATAACAACAGTTATCATTCCAACATCCAGATGGCACCAATTGAGGCTTGTATTATATATGATGATTATGTACTCTAAGCATGAGTCACATGATAGACAGAACTTTTATTTCATATTGTGCTCTACTCCTTGGCTATGGTTATGTATATTTTGCTGATGGTATTACAATTTGATGTTTGCATTGCATCTCACATACTTAGTATCGCACCCCATTTTTTCACAAAATAGGATCCTGTATTTCTTCATTGACAACTCTTTTTGGGATTTGACAGTTGATTAAAGAGTCGCTACCTAATATATTTAAGGTGAATTAGGGCACCATTCTAACCTAATTAATTCTAAAGGTCTGATTCTACCAGAGATCAGGTAAGGGTTCAAATTACCTTAAAGGAAAGTTGTTAGGAACCCTACGAGCTCTGTAAATGTGGGTCGAGGTCGTATCTCGCATTTTATGTGGGGGTTAAAACAACTAGGATCACTTACAACAACAACAACAACACACCTAGTGTAATCCCACAAGTTC
>DF359431.1:0-24133 GCA_000787875.1 Solanum virginianum
AGGAGTGTCGATGCTCTTGTTAGGAGGTGCGAAAGGTTAGTTTTAGGAGGTTCGCAGGGGGGTAGAGGTAGACCGAAGAAGTACTGGGGGGAGGAGATTAGACATGATATGGCAAAACTTAATCTCTCAAAGGACATGACCCTAGATAGGAAGAAGTGGAGGTCGCGAATTAGAATAGTAGGATAATTGGTTAGAAGGGTTAGGTAGTCAAGGGGCCTTATATGGTTGAGTATCGGTGTTTCTCTTTTTAGTACGTAAGTGTCAGTATTTGCGTGTTGTTTGCGTGTTGTTTATGTTTTAAAGTATACTATACTTTTCGTACTGTCATGTATTTTCCTTATTTTTGATCATATCTAGTCCGTTCTACGATGGGTTTTGAGATAAGGGTTCCTCGATGTCATGTGTTTGCTTTTACTTTTGGTCATATCTAGTCCTTTTTGCGTATGGGTTTTGTGATGAGGGTTCCCAGGAAATAGCCTCTTTACTTAGGTAGTGGTAAGGTCTGCGTACATTCTACCCTCCCCAGACCCCACTTGTGGGATTTCACTGGGTATGTTATTATTGTTGTTGCATAGTTTTCAAATAAATACATATTATTCTCCATCCAAATTTTTGTTGCCATCGAGAATCAATCAATCATTTTATACATCTTTTAAATATTTGAAATTATTAATTAGTGTTATTAATAATACTTTTTATGTAATTTTAAATAATATATGTTACTTCTTCTTTCTCAATTTATATGGCACTAATAGAATTTCGAAAGGACTTTTGTTCTTTTTGGCATCTGTTATTTTGGCACAAATCTTTTTGGTTCTTAAAAAGAAACAGTTTGAAAAGGTTCAATTGGCCGAAATGAATTTCTAGATTCGCAGATTTATCGATATCAAGTACGTAAAAAGAACCAAATTCTTGTTGGCGATTATTTTTTATTAATGTCTTTTAAATATTTTAAGTCATTATTTATTGAGATTTACTGTATACTTTATGTTATTTTTAAATACATATTACTTTCTCCTTCTCATTTTATGTGGCACCAATAAAATTTTGATACACAATTAATTTTATAAATATCTTTTAAATATTTTAAGTTGTTAAGTATCATAATTTTAAAGTAGATTTTCACAGCTGTTAAATGTATAAAAAAAATAAGACTAGCAAATTAAAAATAAAAAACCACATGAAATATTAAACTATCCCTAAAATGTTAAACTATCACCACTTATATATTAAATTATAGAAATATATTTAATGTATTATTTTAGAATACAACCTCAAATCCTCGACTGCACTTCCGCTTTCTACCAACCCAAATGTGGTAAAGTAAGTACTATTTAAGCAGCAATATTTGACTTGGAAGACCCGAGCAAGAGAACTTTACTGACATGAAAGGGATTCTAAGATTCAATTACTTGGTTTAATTAGCTGGAGTTGCAAATTACTATCAAAATTTGTTTATCTTCTAAATTAAATATCACCTACATAAAAGGAGCAGGGGCGAAACTATATTTATCTAAGGGTGGTTCGTCAAAACTGTTTTAAATATATAGATTAAATGTAAATATTTTGATATATATCAATTGTTGAACATTCTTGATACAAAAATTACCCATGCACATTCTAAAAATATAAATATTCTTCACGAAAATACTGGCGCCGCCGTTGAAAAGGAGGCATAGTGAAGGTAGCAATTTCTCAATATTAGATTTCAAAAAGATGAAGTTAAACATATGATGCTAAGTTTAATTTTTGTTTTAGAAAAACTTGGGGAAAAAACCAAGAAGCATGCTAGTGTGGCATTTAGAAGCAGACCCACACGGAAGCAAGTCTTGACGAATAATAGTCCCTCTATTTTAAAATAATTAAATTATTGGAATAATGTTTAAAATAATTGAATTGTTCACTATTCAAGAAAGATGTTAAAGAATTTTTTCATTTTACCGTTCATTAATTAATATTTTGTTTATTAAATAATTAATGATCATTACTAATATTTTGGAGTTCGAAAAGGACAAAGATGGAAAAACATGACTAATTTATGTCTTTTTCCCTTACAATGTGTATCATATTCCAACAATTCAAATATTTTGGACCGGAGGGAGTACATATCTTAAAAGGATCCTCAAATATCTTGAATATTTCTCATATATTCTCGACTCAATATTCAATTGAGAGAAGTACTGAGAACACCACTAAACTTGACGCGGATTATTAGTTTCGTCTCTGAACTATTGATTGTCTTTAAAACACTCCTCCACTTGACTAACTAAACTTAAATACACCCTCGATCTTGTAACGTAAGTGAAGTACACCCCTACATTCTTGCCAAACTTTGGGGTATTTTCAACATTTTTCTAAACTTTTTACAAAGATTTTCATGTTGCTCAAGAGTTTGAGACCACTTGTTATGTTGTATGGCAGATCAGAGATGTAGTTAAGTTCAATTAGTCAAATAGGGAAGTACTTTTAAGACTATCAAAACTTCTAGAAAGAAACTAATAATTTGTGTCAAGTATCACTTTGACTAACGCACATCTCCCTTTGGTAGTGTGCCCAATTATATTCAAATTTTGGATCCCTGATTGAGTTGGAGCCCCATGTGATAAATGGCCATGGCACAGAGCATTATTTTCAGTCAAATTAATGAATTGTGGGAAAGAAGAGGAGTATAAGTTTCTCAGTGTACTATCCCAACCTCGACCACAAAATATTGAACCAATGGTTGCCTGGGCACACCACATCTGGTCCCCCATCCTATAAGGTGGAATTGCCTTAGCTCCAGGTACCTATACCACAAATTTAGGGTTTTTTAACCTAGCATATTCTTGTGTTTGTTCTTCTCCCAAGCTAGGGTTCTGTAGATACACGTGCTTTACCTGCAGGCTGTTTATAATCATGGCACCCCTGCAAATTTTCTTGAAACCCTAGAAAAACCATAAAATTAGGGCTCAGATTCGATGGGGAAGGGTGAAATTGGAATTACTGCCTAAAAGCATTTCAGATCCGTTTGCCACTGACATGAGTGGCAGTGGGATGATTGAAATTCCTCCCGTAAGGTCTTGAGTTGTTTTGGGAGGTAAAATGCATACAGAACTTATTATTATTGACAAGAAAAAAGCAAGTCGGGTGTATTAAAACTTCCGCTATCCACAGGGTCTGTGGAAGAATCTGATCAAAAGGGTCTAGTATAGACAATTTTATCTTGTATTTCTGTCTGAGACTATTTTTTGATCATATGACAATAATTTTACTGGTCACTCCGAGGTCGATAAAGACTTAGATGTAAAGGAAGGACATCTGAAACTGTAATTGGGGAAAAAAAAAACCTATATTATATGCCTAGAGAATTTGGATCTATTTTCCTGATATGATGAGAAAACAAGAAAGAATCAGATGCTAATACAGATGACAGATCAGTTCATGTCATTATCATTTTTTGGTTTTTGCTAATTTGACGCCGCCTGAATAACCCTAATCTGAGGATACATAGGAAAAATGGACGGCTCGGCTTCACCAAACTGCTTGTCTTTCCTTTTTTTTTTTACAGCTTTACATGTCTAGAATTAATTGGCCACTGACCAAGACCAGTACAAGTGAAGTGTATTTTGTAAAAAGTTAAAAAAAATAAAAAATTGAAGTATATATACTCAAAATCTTAATTAAAAATGAAGAAATTCATTGCTATTTTTTTTAAAAGTTTTTTTTGTGACTAATTGTAATGTATAAATTGACATAATTATCCAAATTCCCTCTCAAACTCCCCACCCTTCCAAATTCCTTCCTATCCAATTTAACACAATTGTTTCAACTTCTTTTTATCACATCACTAAAATGACAAACAAAATTTAATATTTGTAGTTGATTAGATTTGAGCGCTCTAATTTAATTATAAAAAACAAAAAGGTTTCAAGTGCGCTAGATATTCATACTTTTTCAGCTTATGTACAAGTCATATTATCCTCTGAAAGCGATAAAACCTAAATATTGATTAAACTTCGCTATGAATTATTATTATTTCAAGTTATAGATCTAAGAATAGTCTATAATATAGCTTTTTTTTTTAAATACTATAATGATTTTCTTTAATAAAAAACAACTTTGATCACACCAAACACACGGTTCTTGACCTAACTGAGAAAAAAAAAATCAAAGAATGAACACAAATGAAGAAGGGTCACATATGGATCAAATTATGTGCACAACTACACCAATAATAAGAAGGCTAACATACACCTGAGAATGGCAAAGGTCATGAATGGGTCAAATTGAAAGATCAATCACTTCATGACTTTTATCCTATTAGTACGTTCTTCCTTTTTTTTTTTCTTTCCCCACGAGGTTTAGTGTAACGTGCACTATAGGGCCAAGCAAAATAATAGAACAAAAAGCTAGTGTCAAATGTTGTCTAATCCTAAAGGACCCCCTTATCCTCTTCTGCATCACTACTACTAGACGAATACTAAAGCATATATAGGAGAAGTGTCGACATCCCCAAAAGCAAAACTTATTAACACACATCAAGTGCATGCAAAGTTTTGGGCACCCGTTAACAAGATATTTTTATTTTACGTTGGTGTTGTTTTCATCATTTATTCATTATCTCTTTGTTTCAAGTAGGGGCAGAACTAGAATTTCAGTACATGTTCAATAAAATCATGTATATATGTTAAGTTATTCACTTTATATGCATAAATTGATCCAGGACACAATAAACTATTATCTTTTATCTAGAATTCAAAATTTAAATTCAAAATTCTAAGTCCGCCTCATCGTGTTTTCAAGTGTCATTTTTTGTTACTTATTACTCTAGTACTATTGCGGAAATTGATATAAATATTCGGTTGGCATCTTTTAGCCTTAAACATAGATTGTCAATCAACAGCTTTAACATAATTCTTAGTAAGATTGATATGCTAAAATTAAGTTTTGTTCTTAGTCCCATCACTAATTATTGTTTTCTTATGATAATCTGTTTCTCATTATTGTTCTATAGTATAACTATTAGAGGGGAAACTATAATGGTACTTTGCTTCTTTAGAATGGAAAAGAGAAGTGGAATTTAATGGTTTACTAGGAAAATAGGAAGAAAAAAAAGGTGTAGTAATTCCTTTTGATATAGACTCCAAGGGCATTCCAGCATGTGTTCGTTTATTTGTCTTAATTCTTTATTGACGATAGTAATAAATACTCACTTGCATCAAATGTTATATCAAATCAAATAGAAATTTAATTTTAGCAATTAGTTTTGTGAGAATACTACAACAACAATATAATCTCATAAGTAGGGTTGGAAAAGAATGATGTTTATTGGAACCTTACTCGTATTTATGAAGGTAGAGAGGTTATCTTTTATAATGCTCAGCTCAAGTAAAAAAAATTTAAAATATGTATGGAAACATCGAAAAGGAACTATAACATTGAAGAAGTCACAATGAAAATAAAGGTGAAAAAGAATAGCAATAACAACAGATAATATGATAACCAAATCAAAAGAATCAATAGATGATGATAACAAAAATCGAAGACACACACACATATATATGGTAAAGTCATAATAATAATACTGAGAAAAAAATTTGGCCTACTAACCTTCTACCATAATCTTCGACCTTCACATATTCTTTCTCTCTTTTTTTTAACCATGTAAATAAGATTAGCAAAAATTACCAAGCTAGAGAGAGAACATAGCAACCTAACCTCCGGACACAAAAAGAGAGCATACAGTAGAGTTAATACTCCCAAGAGACCTTGTCTAAGACTAAGGGGTCGGTTGATTTGAATATAAACTATGATGGAATAAGTTATGATGAGATAAATTATGTTGGAATTAGTAATGATGGGATAAGTTATGTTGAGGTTATTTCTTATTGAGTGTTTGGTGTGTTGGATAAGTTTTAAGAATATTATGCTTGTTTACAAAAATACCCTTCACTTTATTAGTTTTTAATGTATTTTCTTTGCTAACTTTAGTTATTCGATATTCGTTTTTAAAATAATCTCTCATCTTATTTAGCTTAAATATTTTTAGGTGTGCATTTTCATAATAATATCGTATATATTTAAAATAAAATTTTTAAAAAAATTAATTTACTTTGTATTAAAAATAATGTAAATATATATATACAAAATAAGGTATAAAAAGTAATAAAGGGAAGGCTATATTTGTCATTTTATAAATTTATCCCATGACAATTTGTTATGGGATTATTATACCATCCCTTAGAAGGGATAATTTATTCCGGGACTATTTATTAGTCCCGAGATAAGTTATCCCTTCTAAGCCAACCAAATGGACATTTAAAGGGGGATAAAATTTTATCCCGGGATTATTTTCATTTATCGCTTACACCAAACGACCCCTAAGAGTTCTGGTAGATTGAAGTACTATAAACCTAGATAAACATATAAGTAACCAGAAGCTAGATATATCTCAAACATACGGGGATCAATTACAAGTGTGTCGTGTCGTGTCATGTCTAATCATCACTTATTTATTGTTAAACCCCAAAAGTGTGTATACATAATTTCTTGTAGTTATTGATTTGATATAAATACGCATTTACCGGATTATCAATTGTTTTAATCAATTTCATACGATCCGAATCAAAACATCACACGAAACAATCGAGAGTATCAAATTTCATGGTTTAAGAATTATTTGATCTCCTACATACTTGGCATGAACAATGAAAGCCTATACGTGAAGAAAATAAATTGTTAACAAGTCTTGGTCAACATTTTTCATTTAAAAAAAAAAAATTGGGGGGAGGAGCAAGGAGGAGTGGGAACTAATTCAGCATCTTCCTGACCAAAATTGTCTATATTAGAATTCCTCGTTTATAATTGATCAAATTTAATAGTTTTGCTTTCATAAGCAAGAAGTTAATTTAAGAAAAATAATATCAATCACTTGACATTCCTCCTACATATTCTTTATGATTATTTCAAATTCACTTTTTCTTTTTCTATGATTTGTGCCAACCAAATAAACTATTAAAATATTTCAATTTTCAAATCAACTATTTCGAAAACATAAAAAAATATTTGAAACATCTAAATGGCATCCACTCCCAGAGCAAGCACAAGCACTCGCTATCTTCCCGGCTAAAACCAAAAGCATATGGAGTAACTTTTTAGTGAACTTATCTAAACATATTATATTTAAAAAATATTTATATTAACAACTAAACAATTTTAATATATTTATATTACACGTATAACTTGTTTTTAATATATAATACATATTTTTTTATTAAAAAAAGTCTATATTTTAAAACACTCATAATACATCTATATTAAATGCAAAAATACTTTTATGCATGGGGTAATACATTATATTTCATGCATAATATTCTTTTTTTATAAAATAATGAATTTTCTTTTTACCAAAATAATTATAATATATTTTAATACATATATAATTGACTTTTGATATATAGTACATTTGTTATATATATTTTTATCTATAGTATATCTAGAAAATTAAAAAATATATCTTTAAAAAAATAAATTGAACTTAAAAAGATAATTATCCCTAATTTTTTTTTTCAAAAAGAGAAAAAACATAAAATAGCCTTAGTTACGCGTAATTGACAGACTAATGTTAATGTATCATGTGTGTATTGTTTCAAAACACACATTTTCCTGTGTTTATTTTGTACAAATATCATATACCAAAAATATTATTATAATCCTAGAGGTCAAATAATTATGTAAATATAAAGAATAAATGTGTATATACTAGTACTAGTAGGTAGGAATAGAGTGGGAATAATGAGAATTGTACGATTTACAAACATACCTATAAGATATCACCGTACTGATGGGCCTTATGTTTCACTGTGGGCCGGATAATGCTCAACTGCTCTATGGTCATTTCAATTGGGCTGTAAATTTTACAGAAAGTAAATTTATGCTCGTATATACTAATTTATTTTATAATTTAATATAATTTAACTTCATATCAATTTCAAGTCAAATACACTACTTCTTCAATTTCTACATGTATCTTTGATACCAGATACATTCTGAAATATAGATGTATAGGTAGAGAAATGAGCTAGATAGGAAAGAGGCGAGCGATTGAGTTACCATATATCTTCAATAATAAATATATGTATCTTTGATACCAAACACATTTTGAAATACAGATATATAATGTATGTAGGATAAATTACACCTAATTTGATGCACATTCCACCAGATAATTCTACCCACAGAAGTAACTGCTACCTTCTTATGTTTTTTTCCAACTTCAACTGTATATTGTCGAAACGTCTAATATATATTTTATCCAACTTCAAATATAGAAGGAATAATGACAGAATACTAGGAGTACTTTTAAAATCCCCGAAAAGGTGGACTAAATATTATTAATGGGCCAGGGTGTCAGGGCACTGGTGTTCCTAGTTGGACCATTAGGCATACTTGAGGACACATATTTACTTCATTTAGCAAAATTCTTAAAAGCCCAAATATGGGCCTGATCAAACTTTTCTAGAATGATTGGCTATCAACTTACGATCATGACTTTTCCTACTACCAGCAACAACTTCTTCTTTTTTAAAAAAAAAAAAATTATTTTATTTTTATTGAGTCAGTGACAAACAAACAACAATAACATCCCACAAATGGGGTCTGGGGAAGGTAGAATGTACGCAGACAGGCTGTTTCCTGGGAACCATTGAATCAGTGTCAAAAAATATAATAATTAGTGTTTTCATAAAAAAAAATGGTTGGCCTAATTATGAAATAGTGGGAAAAAAAACCTTTGTTTTTAATAGTGTTTATGGTAGGGTATTGAAATTAATGAATCTCATGATAAATATTACTTACTATTAATAACTTGATTAAAATGATAACTGGCTTATTGTCAAAGGTTAAACCAGTTAGAGCAGACAATATAGGCATAATTAGGGACTGAAGGACTTGATAAATATTCCTTCTAACCCTTGCTAGTTATTAGAACTTCACTCAAAGATCATAAAATTCTATTAATTATGAGTAATTTAGTAACACATCAACGACGAAGTTGGAAGCTAATTTTTTTTTTATTGTCGTAGATAGTTAGAAATATTGGAATTTTTAAGGTGTAAGTAAATGAGAGAAGGCATATTTTTTTTAATTGTACCTCTCCATCTCACTTTTTCATTATTTGTAAATTTAGAAGCCTTACCCCACAATAAACACCAAAAAAAAAAATTGCAGAAGGCATTGCTATTAATGCATAACAGTTTTACCTTGACAATATTGAGGAAATAACATTCTTGAAGAATGAACAAAAGAATTGTGGGCTCCAAGTATTTTTCTTTCGTAATACTTTTCTGATTTACTATCATAAATATAGTTTGATAACAAACT
This sequence comes from Solanum virginianum, assembly GCA_000787875.1. Taxonomy (NCBI): domain Eukaryota; kingdom Viridiplantae; phylum Streptophyta; class Magnoliopsida; order Solanales; family Solanaceae; genus Solanum; species Solanum virginianum. The sequence continues at coordinate 9,361 of DF359431.1, forward strand.
TAAAAAATAAAATATATTTAATTTTTGTATTCATCATATAATCTTTAATTTCTTCATGTGGAACTAAATCCTACTGATTTCAACTCTCATTTTGGAGAATAAAATCCTTGTGATTTCTACTCCGATTTATCACTCGATTAAAATCAATAAAAACTTTTTCATTTTTTTAAAAGAAAAAACAGAGAAATAAAAACAAATATGCCAAAGAACAAAGGAACTAGAAACCTAAAACTGGAGCTTCTTAAATCATTATTCCATATTATTCTAAAACATACAATACAAGAATTGTTTTATCTCATATCAGTTGTCTTTGTTATTTTCACTTCATACTTATATATTCTTTTCTATTATTCTAAAACATACAGGAATTATTTTATTTATTTTCACTTTCTAAATATATATTTCAAGCTTTATACAACACCACCCAGGCACTGGAAACTACTTTATTTTTTTAGAAAAAAGAAAATATATGCTAAGTTTCGGCTTAAGGAAGCAGAAAATAACAATTCTGAGTTCAACAATTCTAGAAGAAATAAGAATGGAGTGATGGAAACTTACCTGAAATCATGCTCTAATGTTACTCTTATATATTAGTTTCCATCTTCACTTCTTTCATAACTTGTGCTGACAAAATGATGATTTATGAAGATTAAATATAAATAAAACATTCAAACACTTAATGATCTTCTAAATTCTTATTTCAAATTTAGAAATCTCTACCTTATTTTTCTTGGCCATTATCCATAGTGGAAAAGATCATTCATCCTTGTAGCTAGGTGCACAAACAAATCACAACTCCAAACAAGGGCCATTTTTAAAGGATGGAGAAAAAACACGTGTCATTATTAGCCCTCAAATTTGAAAAAAGGCAAGTTAAAAAAAGAAATAATGAATATTTAAGTAGCATCAATGAAATAGAGGTGAAAAATTTGATTGAACTTTATAATCGTTCAGAACTCAAAATATAAAAAAAGCACTGTAGCATAGTATGGCAGTCGATAGCGGCACGTAAATTGACAGGACAAAAATTTTCCAACAAATCCCTAAAAGAAAGATTGCATAAATCAATCACCCTATGTGCTATTATGATCAGTACTATTTAATTCTTAGGTTGTACGGCTATGGGATAAGACTAGAAGATTGATGTACAGTATTAATACATCGGCTTTATAACAAAATTTGTTACTTCCCGTGGCATTCTATGACATGACACGAGATTTTTAAGAAAAAAATAAGATTTTTAAAACTTATGATCTAAAATTATCATGAGATATTTGTGTGGTTGAAAATCATTTCATTAAGGATAAAAGGAGAATTTTAAGATTAAATTATTTCTAATTAGAGTAAGATGATAATCTTTTTGGTACGGACCAGAAAAAAAAGGGTGCTACATAAAATGAAACAGGGGGAGTATATGAGATGGAATATATAAGAATATTTCGTATAATTACTTATCTCGTCTTATATAAGTAATAGGATAAAATAATTTTAAAATTAATTATTTTTAAATATCATTTCAAATTTTGTAAATAAAAGACCTGTGGATCTTTGTAAAATTATGTATACGTCAAAGCTTATAATACCATGTAATTATAAATATTTGTATATAATTTAAAAAATATAGAGATACATGGGTTATTAATGTGACGCCTTGGGATACTTCGATACCGAACTATGATTTGCTAATTTAGTAAAACTATATTAGAATTGAGGAAGTTCAGATAGTATTGGGGGAAGTGATTAGACAGGATATGACACAACTTCATATCACCGAGGACATGACCTAAGATAGAAAGGAGTGGAGGCCGCGTATTAGGTTAGAAAATTAATAGGCTAGTAGAGGTAGGATGATGTCTTGCCTTGTAATATAGTAAGATTAGTCATGTTTTTTATTTATATTGTTATTGATCGTCTTTTATTTCGCTATTGTTATTGTATTTATGAGTTTTTAATTATTTTTTAGTGTAATCATTTTTATATTTAATACTTTCTACGTTTAAGATTAATATATTTTTAGAGTTCCGAAAATAATCTCTATGAGATAATAATAAAGTCTACTTATATTTTTACCTTCCCCAAACTTCAATAAGACAAACAAATTTTCAACTTGGAAGAAAAAGGAGAAAAAGTAGATTCAGTAAAAACTACCAAAACAATAATAATTATAAATCTCTTTTCGCAAAGGTCGGCTGCTTTAATTTGTACAGCAAATGCTGAGATCGTTTGACCAAATCATTACTATTCAAAAATATGTTTTTCAAATTTAAGATTAATCACAGTTAAAAAGTTGAATTGTACAATCTACGAGTACATCACAGTTTCTAAATTTTCTCTCTTTCTGATCCTAATCAGCAACCACTCCCAGTGTAGGTATGATGAGTCACAAGAATTTGGTCTCAAACCACAAATTTCTTTTCGAAAAAAAAAAAGAAATCTTAAAAAACACTATACCAAATCAAACATCCTCACATAAATTAACTCGAATAGCTGGATAGGCTGGACAGCCAGATAAACTATTTTCTGGACTAAAAAAAACTTACAAAATAAAGCGAAATTTTTATGGAAAACATTCTCATTAGTGTGTTTCAACAGTTCAAAGAAAAGCGATTAAAAATGATTTAAAAAGGTTCGACAAGAAATTCTGACTTATCAAAGTACTTTTAATAATGAAAAGAACTCAAAACAAATGATCATACAAGACAACTCCAAGATTGAACACTTTTGACACTAGAGAAAAAACAATGCACACCTTTCTATTAGTACATGTAATTAATAGTGAAAAAACTAGAACAAATTTCTTATACGATAGCTCTACCACTAAAAGCTACACTTGAATAGAACAAATTTTAAACAATTTATTTACAACACAAATCATGATTTACCAAGCGTTCGGTTTTTAATCCTAATCTTAAATTTATGTGGAGGAGGTGGCGCAGGGTTTACACTCGTATCGCCTCTATCTACATTTAACTTTACCCCACTAGATCCCCCGGGCTTCAATGGCACGCTTGCCCCAACGTCCTCGTTCCTACTATGCAAACCTGAAGAGGTCGCCTTTGCGTCTGCACCATTCATCACCTGTCTGGGTTCAGCTTCATCTTTTTGGCTTTCTTGCTCCACTAAACTTGTCTTGTGATCAGTCCTGATTGTCTCTGCTTTGGTGCCTTGCTGTTCGTTCTTCCTCCTAGTCTCTAAGGACATTGAAGCCTTTGCATCGTCTTGCAAGATCTTTGCCAACTCTTTCTCCTTCCGTTTCTTCTCCTTCTTTAACCTTTTCCGCTCCAAGTACTCCGGGTCATCTTTGCGTCCCTCCAGCTTTCGTTTCTTCCCTCTATCTTTCTTCTTTTCCTTTGATTTGCCGTGAACTGGAAGGTTAGGCATAGTCAGTGAATGTAAACTTGCATATTTATGTGGTCCAGCCTCAGGATCATCAACTCTCGTGATATCAGTTGATAAGTGATCATCAGGTTGTGGCACCAAAGAAACTTTGCTAGACTCAGCAGTGCATTGCAACTCTTTCGTTAGCTCTTCAACTTCAACAGCAACTTTGGCACTTCCGATGCTGGCAGTCACATGAGATCCAACATCATGATAAGAGTTGACATCCTCAGGGAACTGGTTACCACCACTGCTCAATATTTCAACAACATTTCTTTGAGGTGCATCAACAGAAACTGAACTACTTGCCCCACGGTCAACATCATGAAAACCATCTTGAGATTTGTCCATTGCATTTTCATGATCCTCAGCTCGAGAAGATGCAGCAGTTTTTTTCACTTTAATCTTGAAAACAGGCTTCTTTCTTTCATGAGTTGCAGAAACAGTGTCAGGGTCTCTGGAAGGTTCAGAAATTCCTGGATTATCTCGTCCGAGATTGATTACTGTCTGCCCTTGATCACGGCTTCCAAGGGTATCGGTTGCTGGGGGCCCCATGGACACTGCAGTTTCATGTGACAGGCTCACCATTGGCTTTGTTTGCTCCTTGTCAGGTAAAACAAGCTCTTCTCTAGAAGGAGCTGTGGAACTAGCCAGTGGGAGGTCACCCACTGGATGCATTAATCCATGCCTAAAATTCAGTGAATCTACCTCATTCTGGATCTCTGTAACCACCAAACTATCAGGTATAGTGCCAGTAGCAGTATTGGTAATTGCATTACTCAATAGAGTATCCTTCATGTCTTTCCGGTCATCTGATACAAATAAACTATCAGGTACTGAGCTCGTAGCACCTTTTGCATTTTCATTGCCCAGAAGAGCATCTGCTTCATGAGGAGCTTCCGCAATAGCTGAACCATCAAGTATATTTTCAAGGTTATCCAGAGGACATTCAGGGGGTTTAGACTGTTTGACAAGATCAGCGAAAATATTCTTAAGATTGCTGCAAAATGTGGCATGCCCCATCCTCAACGTTTCGTCTTTTGGCACTCCATACAGTGTCGGCGCTCTGAAAGAAAATTAATTTTAAACAGTAGACCAGAAAAGTTAGTGTTCCAATAAAACAGACTGATCAAAAAACTTCAAAGTGCAATAGGTCCACAAAGTAAACATAGAGATGCTCTACAAACAACAACAACATACCCAGTGGAATCCAACAAGTGGAGTCTGGAGAGGGTAGAATGTACGCAAACCTTACCATTACCCTCATAGAAGTAGAGAGGCGGTTTCCAGGGAACCCTCGTCTCAAAAACCCATAAGCAGAATAAACTAGATATGCCAACAAGGAAAGGAAAGGGAATAGAGAGGGCGACTAAATAATGACGAACACATAACAATATGTAAATACGATAAAATTAACTCACATACGATAAATCCTAACAAACATGATATAAACACGACTATTCTTGCAACCCTACCATACCCTAAGGCCAAAACATCCACCTAACCCTACTAACCAATTAGCCTGCTATTCTAATTCGCAACCTCCACTCCTTTCTATCTAAGGCAATGTCCTCGGCGAGATCAAGTTTTGCCATATCTTGTCTAATCACCTCCCCCCCAATACTTCTTCGGTCTGCCTCTACCCCTCCGTGTAGCTCCAAAAACCAATCTTTCCTCTCACACCTCCTAACAGGAGCATCGATACTTCTTCTCTACACATGTCCAAACCATCGCAGTTTCGTTTCCCTCATCTTATCAGCCAAAGGAGCCATCTCTAGCATCTCCCTAATGGTCTCATTTCTAATCTAATAAACAAAATACAATTTTTTTAAAGGAATTGTAGTATCAGTCTCTAACATGCTTTAAGGTACACAACTTCATCACAATCCATGTTGTTCTCACTTTTTTATATCATGCATAAATATTTCGTAAGTGACAAAGGAGGATTACCATGTAAATTGCACCAGCAAAATGATTTCAGACACTAAGCAAGTTTTTGAGGCAACACAAGATACTTCAATTAGAAATCTATAAAATCAAAGGGAGCAAGAAAACATGTTTCCTTGCCATCTCCAGCAGATTTAAGTACCAGAAACGCATGAAATTAACAGATAATGAAGGAATAAGCACCTTCGAGCGAGGACTTGTAAGATGCAGAACAAGTAATGACGAAGAATAACATTGTTAAACGAGGTTGGGCTCTCAAGCAAGCGCAACAAAGCAACAAGAGTTTCACCCTTCACATCACTGTCAGAATCAGATTCATTTCTTATCTGACACAATCGCATGGCATGCACGCCTAACTTCACTTGACCTGTCATCAAAACAGAAATTATTCACTTGCTGCACCTGTATTCAAAATATCAACAGAAATCAATGTGGTAAATCTGAACTGCCAGGCTTGTATATCAACAGGAAAAAATGATCTGGCTGACAAAATTATTAACCACACAGAACCTCTTAAAGTTGTCTCTTCATCCAAATATCTAATAAACAATGTCAATGCAGCATCAATTCCATTGCGCTGGAACTCAAGATCAAGAAGCGATCTGCTTGCTTCAACCCGAACTTTCCAGAGTGTCTTTGAAGTTCGGAATGGATTAATGAGCTCAATGACACGATCCTGCAATCACCAACAATGATAATCTACATATGCCAGTTCCTAGAGGGGATGGCCAGATGAAAGGGAAATTACTTACCAGAGGAACAAACTCTGACAGCTTTAGTGCAATTTGGGTCAAAGATCGGATGCAGCTAATTGTCAAAATACCATTGTAACTTGGCATCAATCTGTTACATCATTCTCAAATCATCAATAAAAGCTAGTTCACTTGTTTTTTTTTTACTTGGTGATAAAAGCTAGTGGTTAGCCCATATACAACAATTCAGGAAATAATGCACCTGTCAAATTGCAAGAGCCGATCAACTCGCTTGAGAAGGGATGATAAATAGACAATGCTCTACAACAAACCAACAGGTTGACAAAATAATCAAAAAGGTAATCTCTGTTTAAGTAATAAGAAAACTAACTTGGGAAGAAAACGGCCCTGAAACCCAATGTAACTGGCATTCAGGAAACACCATGGAATGTGGTACAAGTGAATGAACAGAATAAAAATAGAACTTCTACCAATTAATGCTTAACTACGTCACTAAGACTTGAGAAAAAAGGATAAAAGAATAAAAAATCTGAATAGAAACAAAAAAATTCAGGCAATTCATCAGGTAGATTGGTAAGGATTCGCGAAAGTGACGAATACCTGCTGTCCAAATATAAGCTCACCAATGGACTGGACTAGCGCAGCGAGCCAAAAGACATCAGAGTAGGGGTTTCCACTGTTGTCGTTGTACTGCGTGAAGCCAAAACAACTGATACGTAAAATGCATATACATACATAAGCACTAGCACATGCTGGTAGAATCACTATAATGACCACCTTCAGAAGTTGTAGAACAAATTCAACAGCTTCCCTAGGGCTTTTCTGGTCAGCTGCTCGAACCATAGCTATAGCATGTGGAATAGCCTGAATTAAAAACAAACAGCACAAAGAATAGTTAAAGTCAAAAGAACATATAAAAGAATTAAAAACCAATTTAGAGAGAGTTGAATCATCATCATTATGAGCATCTTCCAGCTCAGTGATGGCATGGACGGCGAAGAATTAAGCAAGTATGTTATTCAAGAATAGATTACAACCAAGGCTTCTTAAATTACATCAAAAGGGGGAAACTTCTGTGACACCTAAACCAAATCTATCTGGTAAATCAACTTCAAAACATAAGTTGACACCCAGCAACAAATTGTGCTTAAAAGGCTGAGATCTCATGGAACTTACTGGAAAGGTAATCACATCAAGTTTTTTTTTTATTAAAAAAAGTTCACATCAACCCAAACTCTAGCACAGTGGAGTTGGTCAATCTTCGATGAACAAGCTGGAAAAGAGTAGGCAAACTAACCAAGATTGAGGGAGTAATTCAAATAATGTAGCATTTTCAATAACATACCCAATGAAATCTTACTCAGTGGGGTTTGGGGAGGGTAGAGTGAATGCAAACCTTACCACTACCTCGTGAAGGTAGAGAGGTTGTTTCTTAAAAACCCCCGGCTCAAGTTCATCACACCCAAGTAGAAGAAAAAGAAAATAGTGAATAAAGCATAAATAATATGAAAAGCATTGCAAGGGTCTACATGAAAGAAACAAGAATAACAGCAAAATAGTGATAACCAAAAGACAATAAGGAACATATGACAAGAACATGACTATTACTATAACATGCACTAACAAGTCGAAGCCTTTGAAAAGCAAAACACTTCCCTCCGACTGATCTTCTATCCTTATATGCGACCTCCATTATTTTCTATCTAGTGCCATGTCCTCATTAATATGAAGTTGCACTATATCCTATCTAATCACTTTTCCTTCATACTTTTCTGGCCTACCTCTATCTCTACCTCTCGGCATACTTCCTATGACCAACCTCTCACACCTCTTCACTGGGACATCGATGCACCTTCTCTCCATATGTCCAAACTATCGGAGTCTCACTTCCCTCATCTTGTCTAGCACAACAACCACTCTCAGCTTCTCCCGAATAACCTCATTCTTCATCTTGTCATTCTTAGTACTGCCCACAAATCCATCTCAACAACCTCATCTCCGCAACATACATCATCTAAACATGTGAGTTCTTAACTGGCCAACACGCCACCCTATAAAACAAGGACGATCTAACCACCATTTTGTAGAGCTCACCTTTTAATTTAGGTAGTATATTTTTATCATACAAGTCTCCGAAGCCAAGCCTCCATTCATCCAAGCGGACCCAATGCGATGGGTGTTCGTTGATGTCCTCACTACCCTGAGTTAGGAGCCCACGATACTTAAAGCTTTCTTTCTTGAAAATATTTTGTATGGCATGCTTTACTTCCCTGTTTGCTTCAATACAATGCACCATTGAATTTAGACTTCAATTATTCCATTTTGGTCCTACTCAACCATAGCATTTCTATAAATTAATTAAAATTTCAAGCCATAAAGAGCTAGCACAACTTAAAATTGTCACCAATTGCAGTCTGACAACACACTCTCCAAGTGACCATTTTGATACTTTTACTCAGCAGAAACATCTCTTGGACACTGAGGCCTAATTGATTATACACATGAAATGCACCCAATGCTTACATGTCAAATTAACCAACCAAATAGTGGCATGCAATTCTAAACCAAAAGCTTTGCAACACGTAATTACTAAAACAATAATTAAGTCCAAAAATCAATGCAAATGCTACCAATTTAACAAACCTATCCTCAACCATTTTAACCTCAAGCCACCATTACTGAAACCAATTAGTCAGTTCTCCCCCTCTAGAACTCCATCCCCACCAATTGCCACCTAAGACTGACTAATGAAGACAATGTTTTGCAATTAAGTTTGTAACATTTGCACCAGTCAGACAGAGATGTGATGCCCAATTTGACAGTAATTAGATGAAACGCAGATGAATGAAAGTATGGATTAAAAGAAAACAGTTTATCCTCTCCACTAAATAATGCTTTAAATTTTGATTCTCCTCTCAAAAAGAAATTATTTATTCTTGGTTGATTTCTATTATGGTAGTTTCCATCACCTTGTCCCAAAAAGAAGATTTTGACTATTGTAGTATTTCAAATAGATTGTCCCAAAACCGAGAGAATTTCAATCATGCTAACGTTCCAAAAACTGTCCTAAAACCTTTGTCTAGATTCAAAAATGATGATTCATAATTCTTGAGATTGGTTGTCCATGATGCAAGTTCTAGTGGGTTGCATCATATATGACTGAAACGAATCTACGCATAAGATTCACAGAATACAACAACAACAATAACATACCTAGTGGAATCCCACAAGTGGGTCTGCATAGGATAAAATGTACGTAGACCTTACCAACCTCAATAGAGATAGAGACTCTATTTTCGAAAGACTCTCGTCTTAAAAATATCAAGCCCCAAAAGTAGAAGATACTAGATATGAAAACACGTGATAATATATACACAACAGTAAAAGTAAAAACATATATAAAACGGACAATAACACCACAAGTACAAGGACACAATTTATCCTACTAAGCTACTATATCACAGACATCATCCTACCCCAACTAGCATATTAAACTTCTACCTTAATACGCGACCTATATTCCTTTCTATCTAAGATCATGTCCTCGGTGAGATAAAGTTGTGTCATATCCTGTCTAATCACCTCCCCTCAATACTTTTTCGTTCTACCTCTACCCCTCCCATAACCCCTAAATCCAACCTCTCACACCTCCTAATAGGAGCGTCGGTGCTTCTTCTCTGCACATGCCCAAATCATCACAGTCTCGCTTCCCTCATCTTGTCAGCCACAGAGGTCACCCTAACTTCTCCCGAATGGTCTCATTTCTAATCCTATACCCCGGGTAGGTTTGACACACCTATCTCAACATCCTCATCTCCGCAATCTACACCTTCTGGATGTGAGTTTTTGACTGGACAACACTCTAACCCATAAAGCAACGACGGTCTAACGACTATTTTGTAGAACTTACCTTTATATTTATGTGGTATCTTCTTATCACATAAAACACCAGAGGCAAGCCTCCACTTTATCTATGCTGCCCTAATACGTGTGACATCATCATTGATATCACCACTACCCCGGATGATGGACCCAAGATATTTAAAGTCTTCTTTCTTAAAAATAAGTTGAGTGGCAAGTTTCATTTCAATGTTCGCTTCTCGCAGCACTGAATTTGCACTCCAAGTATATAAGATTCACAGAATATGTTACAAATTCTATGGAAAGCAAGTAAATGATATGTGGAATAGGAATTAAGGTTAAAAGTTAGCAAACACACAACTATGAATGAGTTGCACATTTGTTAGTTCAAAAATAATCACTAATCAAATATAGCTAGAAAAAAGGTATAAATCAAATAACTAGAATGCAACCAATCGACATCAAAACATTCAAAGGAAATCTAGACACCAATTAGATTGACATTCCCAAATTATGAAACAATCCAAGATAAGAGATAGAGAATCCATACAAGAATCACCAAGCTGTGGTGTAATTCAAGGGAGGTTACTAAAGAGAATTGAGATTTTCCCTAAATAACAACAAAAGAAAAAAGAAAATATAAAGCTCTTCATTCAACATTCATGTCATCTTCTCTCTTAATCTTTTATTTATGTGAAGTACTTTTTGCATAGCATTTGGAACTCAATTTCTCATTCATAACCTCATTAGGTTTCCCATATGATTCGGACAAGATACCTAAGGTGCCAATGAAGGTGTATTTCTTCACATGGTGGACGAGTAGAGAGTTGATACTATCAAGCAAAGGATCTTAGGAAAAGAAAGGTTGTGTGCATAAGCTAGTATGTCCTATGTAAGGAGACAAGTCAGGACGTGGATAATATTATATTACATTGCAAATTAGGCTTGAGCGGGATATATTTAATTGGTTTGGGGTTTCTTGGGCTATGCCATAATCCTGAAGCTGTTGATGTTCAACTTGAAGAGAGTGAGCCAGGAGAAGAAGGCAGAGAGCTTGGGAAGAATGGAGCTGGAAGTTCATATTACTCATTGTGCTTTTTTACTGGATCATTTGGAAAGCGCAAATTAGAAGCGGTATTGAAGGGATGGAAATGACTTTTGCTAAATTAAGTAGTAGTCTCCAATCCCTTTTTTCCTTTTGGTGCACCCATATAGTTCCTGTGTGTTAGAAAATTGAGTGTCCTTGGAGAAAACTATATTTTGTATCTCTCTCCTCTTGGTATACCGCTTTGTATATGGCCATATGGCCTTGTAATTATTAATAAAATATTTTACTTGATCAGGAAAAAACTTCATTAGGCTTAAATAATTCAAAGATATTCTTCTTGTCACACTTCCTAAAAGAGCGCTTAACTTCAAAAGTACAATCAGGACTAGAAAATTTGATAGATTTACTACTCTCCATATAGTTAATTCGAAATTTGCTTCTTGAATAGATATAATATAAACTCGTTTCTTCCCTATGTTCCTTCGAAGGTTAACTTCCTAATGATATCAAGAAATACATTCACACACTTGGAAGTTTCTCCCACACATGAAGTGTATAAGTACTACAAACACACTCGAGGTGTAGCCAAGTTGTCTTGCATTTTACTTGGCTCCCATGAAAGTAATAAGGCGATTCATAGTAATAAGGTGGCATTGGAATAAGTGGCATAGTACTCATTTTCATGTATCTATGAGTTTATGCATTTAATTAACTTGCTTTGATTATTGCTTATGTTAGTGTTAATTAGTGTTAGTTGGTGAGCAGTTTGTAGCGAATGCTTAATAATTGCTTAATTACTATTTTGGGGCGGGGGGACTACTAATCTCTTGAGGATCTTCATAGCTTAAGAGTTGCATTTAATTGAAATATTAAAGGTAGAATTGATTCTAGTTCTCTAATTAATTGTACAGTCTAGGCTCCTACATCTACTCCCTGTTCTCTCAATTTATCCACTTGGGATTCTTTTTTTGAGAAAGGTAACTTGTATTATTTAACGAAGGAATACTCAAGAAGTATTCCAGTAGAACTTAACAACAAAAATGCAGAGAAGAAGAAAACAACTATTACATCACAAAAAAACTAGAATACTAGGAATATCCTCTTCTTCTTGAGGATATTAATGTTTACACCAAAAAGAAAAAAGAAAAGGACCAGACAGTTCATCTTCAGTTTCTGCAGTGAGCAACTCTTGGTTTCAACGCATCCACTTGGGATTCTAAAAAGGAAAAAAATCATTAAATCAGTTCCAAGAAACATAACCTAGCAGCAGCCTTACATCCTTTCTTTGGGTACTTTTAACAGGTTGACTAACTCTGAATTCAACTCAGTTCATCTGGTTTACACTAGAGAAGAGATCATTCCTATTATACATCCAACTACGTAATTCCATCTACACAATTTGAATTTGTGAACACAGTTCAATGAATGTCATCTCGCTACCAAAGAGCCCAATGTTAAGAATGAACTTTGGATCTAAAATTATCTCATGAGGTGAGAATTCTACAGAAGCCATATTGAAAACCACCACTCAACTATTACACTCGAGACATCTAGAGAACTCGATCGCAAAAGCTCGTTGCTGTCCAGGACAATACAAAGAGACAACAACAATCCATACCACCCTTATATGGGACCTCTAACGACCAACTCCAATCTTTTTTTCATCTGTTTCTCTTCAAGTATTACACTTCCACCATCAGTTCATCACACATGCAGGGGAGAAACAATCATAGATAACCCAAAATATGCAGAAGTCAATAATAAAGTGGAACATTGTAAATTCAGCAAGCAAATCCCAAACCATGGCAGATCATTGGTCTTCTCATCTCATATGATTGGAAGTAGTAGTTAAGGAGGAACTACCAACATGGCAAGGTGCAGACTCACCACTTTGATGTGCAATTGAAAACCTTTACGCATTTAAATAACTAATGTGGCCCATGTCACTTGGAAGGCACATTTTTGTTCTTTTCTTTTTTAAGATAAGTTTGGGTGGCCTTTTACCTTAATATTCTATAGACCATTTCATTTCATTGGACTCCCAAGGGAAAACAAAATATAATGCTTCAAAGACTACATCAATATTAAGAGATCCATTTTATTTTTAAGTTGACTTTTTTCCTCACACAACATTTTACAACGAAATGATTATTTGGAAAGAGAATGAATTTACATGTAGCACTGGTTTGGATGAGTTGATGGAAGCTTGAATGAGGCTGCAACCTCGAGGATCTACAAAGTTATTTGATTGCTTTAGAAAAAAAATGATCTTGTCAAGTCATTGATCACTTTCTATCAAAAGCTCAAACTAACAAATAATTAGCTTCATATTGGACTAGAGTACTGTTTCAAAAGCGAAAAGCACAAAAAGATGACAAGGTTGATGAGCTTGAAACAAAAAGTGAGTGAAGATCATTTCAAGAATGCAAATTAACAAAACTAAGGATATTTCAAGAATGCATTAACAAAATTAAGAAATATTTTTCAATGACCGTGGTGTCAGACCATCTTCGGCACCTTGACTAATTCCATTGGGTATCTGCTATCTCCCACTAGCACAAGTATCGGTAATAACTCTGTCCACTCGTGCTTGAACAAATGGGAAAAAACCACCTAGTTTTTTTTGCCTACACAAGGTATTGAACTTGAAACCTTAAGGTTCTATCAAACCACTTCATTGACCACTAGGTTACACACTAGGGTGCACACAAGATTATAAAATATCGAACATATGAATATAGCCTATAATAATCGAATTGCAATTGGGATCACTTTGTGTGTCATTGCATGCAGCACACACTTCTCTGAAGGATATATAGCTTCTTCATTCACAAAAGTTACAACCCTTCACTACGCATCACTTCATAACTTTAATCGACAAGCAATGACTTTTAATAACATTGTGGATGGAGTGAAAATATCAACTTAACAAATCAAGAAGAATTTAGGAGTTCCAAAGATTGGACGTACAAGGAAAGAGTTCTTAGGTTTCCACGAATCAAAAGCAAGAGGCTAGCAACATTTCACCAAGTATAAAAACAAAATAAGAGATACAATTAGATCTTAGGATCAAGAAAATATTACTAAGATTAGGAGAGGAGGAATTTCAAAACATAATAGAGAAGCTTTACGAACAGAACACCATCCATTTGCAAGAAAAAAAAGGAAGTAAAAAGGGAAAACAAGTGGTTGCGCATCTACCTGGGGACCAATTTGTGCGCAAAGAAACATACATCTGGATAGGCAGAAACTCACTCGGTTTGCGCATTTACTAGGGCACCAGGCTGACTTTTTAATTATGATACAAGTAGTGCACCCTACTTCATAAAGAGTGAGTCTATTCAATCTATACCCATATCCTTGGAACAATAGTAAAATAAGCTCCATCTTAGTCTATCCGACTGACTTGAAAGGACAAGTTTTCGCCTCTATTATTGGAAAGTCGGGACTCGTCAGGGGATCTATTCTTCCAATCACATGATGCAAAAAAGGAGGATCACGGATTTTGCTAGTGCTCTGCTTGGATTCTGAGAGTGTGATTCGTGGAGTCCAGGAAAGGTTCTACTGGTTCAAATAAATGGCGCTTATGAATGTAGCCCTAACAGCTGAAACTTGAGGAGAAGGAAAATCACATTTGTCAGCTAGTGTTTCCAGATGAAGGAAAAAATGTGAATCACTTATTAGTGCACTGCTTAGGTTGATGTTGTGAATCAGATATTTGTAACCCTGAACATTTTGTAGTGTGATGAACTCGTTGACAACAACAACAACAACAACATACCCAGTGGAATCCCACAAGTCGGGTCTGGGAAGGGTAGAATGTACG
>DF359431.1:26016-55790 GCA_000787875.1 Solanum virginianum
GACTTATAGATTACCTTAAGCTTTTGCTTTTCATCTTCATCCCTACGCTCTAACCACTCTGTGATGAACCCGCTGAAAATACTAAATATTGAGATGAATAGCTGGGCATTTGGAATGAGAAGGATGAGATATAGAGCCTAGAAGTAACCCTGAAACTTATGTAAGAATATCTATACTATATTAAAAGACTTCTTTTTAGACAAAATCGTCTTTTCACCATAATTTCTTAATTACTATATTATTATTTTAATAATAATAAACATATTATATAAATGGAGAAGCTTTTCTTATTAGGATTAAATTCCTACACAAAAAATAGACTTGATCCAAAAACAAAATAGTCAAAAAAAAAAAAACTTCTAAAAAAATAATCAAATTAAAAAAAAAAAAAAGAAATGTCCCAAAATAATTTTTTTTAAAGAAAAAAATGAGGTCTAAAAATTGTCCCCAAAAAAATGAAAGAAAGGGGGGATTGTTAGCCTCTTGCTTTTAAAATGAAAGAAAGGAGACAGGTTGGCCCTGGAGGATGATCAGGAAAACCAAGGTCCCATTTAAAGTTATCTGTTTCACCTGGTTGTTGGCCAAGAAAGCTATATTAACACGTGAAAAACTGAACAAAAGGGGTTTCCAGTTATGTTCCAAATGTTTTTTGTGTGAAGAACAGAGAGAGACAATGAACCATCTCTTCTTACACTGCAAGTGGACAGAACAGCTGTGGCAGATGTATTTCACCATGAGGAAGATAACATGGGTGAAACCAGGGAGGATTAAAGAGGTTTTGATGAGCTGGAACAGGGATGGACTTGCAAATAGGAAGGAGGAGAGGGGGTCTGTATATCTATAATTTTTTGTAGGAACACTATTCCTTTGTGGTAGTGTTCTTGTGGATATATAGAAGTAACCATTACCTTTCAAAAAAAAAAAATGAAAGAAAAACCCTCCAAAAAATATGTAAAAAATATCAAATTTTTTTACTAACAATTTAAAACTAATACAAAAAACATAAAGTTTTGCAACCCAATACTAATTTCAAACAAACAATAATACTTGAGCAAATATTATCTATACAAGGAGTAAATTTATATTCACGTTATATACATCGATGAATTTAGAAGTAATAATATTTTTCCTATCTTTCATAGTATTATATTATTCCGTAATTTATATGCCGTACATATCCTTAATCGCTCTGATATATTTATATTATTCCGTAATTTATATGCATGTTGGTTGATAGTTTGTCTACATTTTTATTAGCTTCAATTTTTATTTGTATGTATGCATTCTTGGAAGTAATATATGTGTTTATTTAAAAGTTTGAGGAGTCTTCAAAACTCTATTACCCCTATCCAAAGGAACTAAACTATTGCATCAAACTAAAAGTATTTATTTAATTTTATTTACATGAATATTGTATTTATTTAATAGCAAGTACTATTTATATATAGTTTTTAAATTGGCGCGGCACATATGTGCAAAGCACGTACACTAAACTAGTTGAAAGGAAATGAATATGAGAGCTTTTGAAGTGATTGAATGCAACTTTTGTACAGTCTTATATTATTTCTTTCGCTATATAACTTTTATTGCACTCATAAGATTATTGTCGTCAAATAAAGTTTAAGTGTCTCCCATAGAGTGAACCATATTTCTTTGTAGTTCCCTACTTTTTGATATACTTCTTGTATACATAGTGTACAGAGTTTTTGTTTGATCCTGTACAGTACAGAGTTTCTCCATTCAATATCAATAAAACTTGTAAGGTACCCAAAGAAAGAGAAAACATGGTATTAGTCCAATCTCATTAATTTGCGGCAGCTCAATTTTACATAATGTGTTTGGGAAGGAAGAGGGAATCAAGAAATGAACAGGAATTCTGATTCATAGGAAGACAAAGAATTTGACCTCAGGTCATTTGGTGGACTATCTGACTTGGAATAAGCAACAGAAATTTTTAAGGCAACAGAAATTTTTAAGGCAAAAGAGCCTTGATTATTTTTTTTAGCTTTTTGGTGCAATCTGGTTATTGTACATATGATAGGTAGACGGAACCAATCTTTAGTCACAATATAGGAATGCACAACTTTAGTGATGCATATTGTTAGTGCATAGATTTATTAACTCTTTAATTACTTAACAAAAACAAAAGATGGCAATAGTACAGCACCAAAAATGACCAAATGGGCCCAAAAATAGCTTTTCAAAAGTTAGATCACAAGTCCTTTTTGTGGACATGAAAGATCTAAGCTACACATGATGTTTCCAAGTTACAAGGAGAATAGCTATCTCAAGGGCATAAACAGCTTAAGTTCACAGTAAGCATGAGCTTATGATACTCACCATGTGTGTGATCCGGTCATGTAAACTAAAGAGCAAGAACATGAAGAGAGATAGATATCTCAAGTACGCAGAGTGAAGAATTGGAGACAAAGATAAACCATTCCAAACCTCCAGCTTCCAGTTATCAAAAGAGCGGGAATCAATTACTGAAGTCTAATTTAAGATAACCAGCCACTGATTGCATACAATTCACATCCTACCTCATTGCATTACCTCAAGTACAAAATACTCCTGGAAATCACGGAAGTCATTTGGCCTAAAAAAGAAAAAGGGAAAAAACATGTGAATTCCAAATTGTCGAAAATTGGTAAAGATGCCAGCAAAAAGATATGCGGAGCTTACTTGGGGAGACCAATATTGGCATCAAATCTTCGAGTTTTATAAAATGCAACAAGATGAGTCAAGCCCGCCCAATCAGTTTCCTGACCATGAAATTAAAAGACTGTTAAATGTGGAGGCACACTGATATAAATCTTGATAAGTTGAGAAAAGGAAACAACAAATCAGGGAAGTACAAAATGAGCATTGTTCCGTAGAAACATCTGGCCTTGTCAAAGAATATGAGAATTACAAACACAATTGAAGAAAAGAGAATCCACGCTCATGCATTAAGGTGAGCAATTCATTAACCAATCTCTGATGACAATACTCAAGGGAATTAACTTTAAGTTACATCTATAATCAGGAGACTCACCAATAGCTTTAAATATGCCAGTGACGCCCAATTCACAAAATGGAAACTAATTTTAAGTCATTTGAACACTCATTATCCAGCTTCAATTGACATCCTTCTCTGTGATTGACATCTAAATTGAAACTATTGAGCATGAATATAGACGTCAAACAACGCCAGAACATGAGGTATACCATCGCGAAGACAAAAGGGCTTTGGGTCATAGATGACTTCAAGTTCTTTAATCGCAATGAATGGATGAGAAAAAGGGGATAGCCAAGTAGCAAGAACTCCCCACCTTCAACCAAAAAGTTCTGGGATTCAAATCACCAAGAAGCGAGAACGTGCCACTGTCAGACACCAGTGTGTGGGAGAGTTTAGAGAGCTGGGTTTACCATATGAAAAGAAGTGTCATGAGGAAAGGATGTAGTGTTTACTGTTACTCCCCCGTCTTCATTTAGATATCTATATCAAGGTCAACTAATGTACTAGAATTCAAAGTCGTAAATGAAGCCTCAAGTCAGTTAGATGGCACTAAATATTATGATTCGGAACATATAAAATTTCACATTTCATAACAAATGGAGCAATCGTGGGTTGCAGGTAGAGAGAACAGAGAGATGTTGATAATCCAATAGCAATGCAAAATCAGAAGCATCAATGAACACGGTACTTAAAGGGTACTGAAGAAAAATGGGACAACATGGTAGCCAAAAAGACTGAAACTGCACTTATTGAAACATAAATTACTAGTCTGAATTTAATAAAAGGAAAAGGAAAAAAAAAAAAGACCTTTACCTCGGATGCTGTACTGGCCAAAGCAAATGCTGCCTCTATTCGATTCCTCCAAAAGGCCTGGGACATCCCCAAGTATTAGAAACAAAATAGAAGGTAAATAATGATTTTACCACGCGTAACATAAAAGCATTGGGAAACAACAGCAGGGGAAGAGCTATAGCTTTTCCGGAGTGGCTAATGAAAGCACACCTTAGAGTCACAAAGGAAGTTGTTAAGAGCATTCACAACTTGAAAAGAAAGTAGCGGTAATGCTTCTAGCGTTGCTATAGCCTGTGCTTGAGCCACCACATCTCGGTCCTTCTCCAATTGATTTATCTTTGAAACAATCCAAACATTGTCATAATGATTTAACTTTTTTAAAACAAACAAAATAAAATGATGCAGGGAACATTAAAATACAAACAGCAATGGTTAATACTTACCCACATCTGGACCGGTTGATTCAAATGAATTTCAGCAAGATACTCCAATTCAGGATCTGCCCGGAGCCACAACAACGGGGAATCAGAGCTGTAAATCCACAGTAAGAATAAATTTCTAGATACACTAAATGCTGAAGAAACAAAAAATGTTTTAAGGTTAAAGATAAGAGTATGTAAGACATAAATATATCAAACATACGTTGCACGTGTATCTATATTAGCCACAGTGTCGCCATTATCATCTGAACCATCGGGTTTAGAACTCTTTTTGTTTTTTTGAAACCGTTTCGCTGCAAGTCTAGAATGACACTGAAATTCAAGCAGCTGCCAGGGTTCTCCAGTCATAGGCAGAATTGGATGGTCGTACATGCCATCAAGCTCATGCACCCGTATACTCATCATGCCAGGCCATCCATCACCTTCTTGCTTTTCCGAGTCAGGCTTACCATTAGTCATAGTATCACTTGAGTCGAGTCTAGCTGTGCATTCCCTCAATATTGCTAACTCGACCATATTCTTTCTTTTGTTATAGGAGAATCCCATCCTTGTTCAGGCACCAAAGACAAATGACCAAACAGATGTCAGTCAAACAAATCAATGCCCAACTCAAAGTAAGCACAAAAGCCTAAAGGAGAAATCATACTTCAGCACCGGACAGCCACATGAGCCAACCCAACGTGGAAAGAATTCTTTAAGAAACGGGCGCTCAAGATTACCGACCTTGTTAGCAAGGTGCCGGAACTGCAATTTGTAGAGAAAACATCTGATTAAAAAAATCACACTAATGTCAAAAGTTGATGAATATACAATGTGATCCACTTAATTAGCATTACTAGAACAAAAAAAAAATAGTGAAGATAACATCAACGATAAGCAAAGCATGCAAAGCACAATCACTGAATTGGCCCTCAATGCATTATGGCAGATAACTTTATGAAGACGCATGCTTCATGTGAAACACAGGAAACTGTATCCAAAAGGCTGACTGATTTCTTACTTCTTTAAAGAGAGAGAAACTATTCCAAAACGATTTCAAGAACTGAAGTAGAAAAAAAACCTCTTTTGTGCTAAGGGTTCTCAACGATCGATTTGTATCTTGAGCCCGGGAAACAATTTGCTGAAGAATCTGCAATATGAGGATAAGAAAGTAGAATCATTACATACTACTATCAACATACAAAAGACCCTACTGACACTTTCTTGGATTTTGTTAACTCCCTATCCTTGGCATAGGCTTTAAGGTATGGAGTTACAGAATTACTCTCGTGCTTGGTGTCTTTTGTAATAGCTGCAGTATTTGCATCTTATTGATGCCCATTAATAATAATGCTTACTTCATAAAAGAAAACATACAAAAGATATCCTTTTCCATAACAAAATTTTCTGTGACTTAAAGTCTTAAACAGCATAAGAAATCTTCAAAAAAGTCTGGCCTTCTATACCAGGGAGAGCAGACTACTCTGTCAGTAGTATTATTATATTCTTTGGTTAAGGTTCTCTCTTACCAATAATACTCATGGAACAACCCTGAAAATTATTTGCATCCCCAGCATGTCCATTTCTACCAAACAGGAGCATAAGTGCCCGGAGAAGACCATAGTACCACCGAACAAAACTTTGAACATCACATTCCCCAACACAGAACAGAAAAACAAAATACTATGTGACTGATTCAGGAATTCACTATGCATCATTGCAACTGCATCACAAATCCTGTGCAACAACTCTTAATGGAATTGAAGCGGCAACAAGGGATACATAGCTATAATCTAGGATGAATCTTCCCAATGGTTCCGCCCGAATCGGATTACACCTTAGAGTCACAAAGGAAGTTATAGCTATAATCTAGGATGAATCTTCCCAATGGTTCCGCCCGAATCGGATTTTTTGAGGAACGTATCGAGCCCCCATTTCGCCCAAGAAAGATTAATTGAATCAAAATTTCGTTTGTTTTTTTTTTCAATATTCAATATTTAGCTGTTCGGAACCCACAAACCATTAAGACCGACAAAAAAAAAAGAAAAGAAAAAATATGGTACTGATTCCAAAAGCTATATAGTGTCTGACGCAAAGACATTCTCATAAGAGAGCAAAGAATGAAGAGGAGAGAAACCGTGGATGAGATACGAGAGAGCATGAATGCAATTGTTGTTGTAGCTCTACAGTCAATACCTTTTCTACTATCAATATGCATATTCAGGTCGGAAGAAAGGACTGGGCAAATGAAATGTCAGCTAACTAAGTTAGCAGCAATTTTTTAGAAAGATGGGAAATGCTATAGGCTGCCAATGAAACAATTATCAAAAAAGTTGAATCAGTTTTCTAGTAATTGAAAACTGCAGAACCACCATAGTTCATATACTATCCTTCCTACTTTAAGTGATATCATTTGACTAAGCACAGATTTTACAACGTTAATTTGACTAGACACAGGAACTTTTAAACGCTTGTCAAGCCAGAAAAAAAAAGCCAGGGATAAGAGATTGTATAAGCTCGCAAAAAGAGAGAAGGAGAAAAACTTGCGACTTGGATCAAGTTAAATGCATCAAGGATGAGGAAGGTTAGGTGTTGGTGCGCGAGACTGCCATTAAGCAAAGGTGGCAAACATACTTCTACAAATCTTAAATGAAAAAGGGAACGGAAAGATTGTGTTAGTGATTTGGCACCCTCTCATAGTCTTCGGGATTTTTGGTACTGCAGGCGTTTTATGATTAGGTTAGAAGTGCTATTAGTAGGATAAGCAAATGGAGAGCGACCGGACTCGATGCGATTCCGGTGGAATTTGAAAAAGCACTAACAAGGTGGGTATGGAGTGCTTAAATAGGTTACTTAATGATATTTTGAAAACAACTAAGATGTCCGGCAAATGAAGGTAGAGTACAATGGTTCCATTGTACGAGAACAAAGCGATATCCAAAACAATAACAATTACACGGGTATCAAATTGTTAAGCCACACAATGAAGATTTGGGAGAGAGTGGTAGAGTTGAGGGTGATAGTTTGTATAGTTAGCCAGAGATTTTTGTCAGCTCAATTGCCATATCTTGTAAATTTTGCATCTTCTTTATGCGGTTATTAATATCACTTACTTTATCAAAAAAAAAAAAGAGGAGAGGAGTATCCATTTCAGAGGATCAATTCTGATTCCTGCCGAGGCGATTGACTACTGAAGCAATCCATCTTGTATGAAAACTAGTTGAGAAATATAAAAAAAGAATGAGGGACCTTCATATGGTGTTTATTGATCTTGAGAAGGCCTATGACAAAGTGTCAAGGGATGTACTCTAGAGGTGTCTGAAGGCTAAAGGCTTCCTAATAGTGTATATTAGTGCAACAAAGGACATGTACGATGTCGCAAAGACTCAAGTTAAAACGGTGGGAGAAGACTCGGAGCATTTCACTATTGAGATGAGACTACATCAAGGATCTATATCGAGTCATTTTCTTTTTCCTGGGTGATGGATAGGCTGACATGGTCCGAGTAGAAGGATAGTTCCATGGTGTATGCTATTTACATATGACATAATACTAACTAATAAGACACAAGACAGAAGCATTGGTAAGTTGGAGGTCTGGCGACAAACTCTAGACCCAAAAGGATTGATTCAAATTGAGTAGGATTGAAACAGAATACTTAGAGTGCAAATTCAATATTGTGATAGTTCCACACTTCTATGGTGTATGCTATTTATGGATGACATAATACTAATAGATGAGACACATGACAGAAGCAATGATAGGTTTGAGGTTAGAAGAAAAACTTTGGAGCCAAAGGGTTGATTCAAATTGAGCAAGATCGAAACAAAATGCTTTGTGATGGATGAAGCGGGCATAAAAGTAAGGCTCGACACTCAACCTATTCTCAATATAGAAAACTTTATATATCTTGGGACTGTGACCCAGAGTAACGGGGACATCGACGATGATATCACGCACCATATTGGAGTAGCATGGATGAAATGAAGTCTTACCTCTAGAATATTATAGGGTGAAAAGGTACCACCTAAACATAAAACTAAGTTTTATAGAATGACAGTTAGACCACCTTTG
The DNA here is from genome assembly GCA_000787875.1 of Solanum virginianum. Taxonomy (NCBI): domain Eukaryota; kingdom Viridiplantae; phylum Streptophyta; class Magnoliopsida; order Solanales; family Solanaceae; genus Solanum; species Solanum virginianum. Next base: position 34,300 of record DF359431.1, read on the forward strand.
TTGTATGGGGTGAAGTGTTGGTATAAAAAACTCACATATTCGAAAGATGCATATGCGGAAATAAGAATGTTGAGATGGATATGTGGTCATACTTTGAGTGACAAGATTAGGAATGAGATTATTCGAAAAAAAGTGGGAGTGGCAAACAAGATAAGAGAAATGAGACAGGGATGGTTTAGGCATGAATAGAGGAAGTCTATCAAATGCCCCGGTTAGACAATCTCCAACTCCACACTAAATTTTAGACCAAATCTTAGTTTTGGCGTAAAATTTAGTGTTTTGGTGCTCCAACTCAACACCAAATATGCTATGTGAATAGTGCTACACCAAATTGGGTGTAGTACTATTTATCACACCAATTCACTTTTAAAATATTCCAATACTTTTAATTAAATATTATATAAATTGTATGTTTTAATTAAATATTTAAATATTTTTATGTAATATTTTTATAATATTAATTTTAGATTTTAAAAAATTACTTTTTTTATAAATTATTTTTCTATCATGACTTTTTAAAAATTAAATTTATATTAATTCTACTATAAATTTTAATTGGATATAACTACAATTAACCTCCACAACAAATTAAATGTGCAAAAATTTAAATTATTACACAAATTACAATGTACTTTAGAATTATCAAAAATAATAAACATTCAATAAACTAGTAATTGACATACATCAAAATTGAAACATAAAATACATAATAATTTTAAAAAGTACAACAAAACATAATAATTTACAAAAAATTACAACAATAACTCAATAAGATGTAATATTTCACTTTTATTTGTATTATCCATTACAAAAATTTCACTTTCATTTGTATGATCCATAATTATGTATAATGTGTAATATTTGAAAGCAATTTATATTATTTAAAAAATATAATATAAAATAATTTTATATTAAACAACTATAAGAGAAAACAATATAAAAATTATATATAGCGAATACTTTAGAAAAAAATTTGTTTTATGAAATAAGAAAATATAAATGAAATAAGAAATAAGAACATAATAATGAAAAGAAAGAAAGATTCCTTTTTGGTGTAAAATTTGGTGCAGCGAATTAGAGTTGATTTACACTAAAATAGTACTAACACCAAATTTGGTGTTTGGGTTGAAGATGCCCTTAGAAGGTGCAAAAGGTTGGATTTAAGGGTTACACAAGGTGTTGAGGTAGACCGAAAAAGTATTAAGAATACATAATTAGACAGGATATAATGCAGCTTTATATCACCGAGGACATGACCTTAAATAGAAAGGAGTGGAGATCGTATATTAGAGTAAAAGGTTAGTAAGGGTAGGATGTTATCTTGCCTTATAACGATTTAAGGGCCATTATAATTGTGTTATTATTATTCTTCGATTATTTTGCTACTTTTATTGCTTTTCTTGTAGAATTGACATTACTCTTCATTTTAGTTGTTATTCCATATCTATTATTTTTTTCTTTTCCTTCTTGTATTTAGGGCTGATATATTTGAGCCGAGAATATTCCAGAACTCCATAAGGTAGTGACAAAGTTTGTACACTTTTTTTTTTTACAAAGGAAACCCACAATCGTTACCCTTTGGTGTGCATAGGGTAAAACCCCGCTCCTATGTAATAGCATCCAAACCATACAAGAGAGGTAACCCCCACTAGGCAAGTCCAGTGCTACGAACTCGACCCAAAAGGCAAGCCCCTTGTTTTCCTGGCAAGGGGTTTCGAACTTGATACAACATGGAAGTCCTAAGCCCAACCACTTGGCCACCCCGAAGAGTAAGTTTGCATACAATCTACCCTCCGCAGACCCCACATTTGTGGGATTTCATTGGGTACGTTATTCTTCTTGTTATAATTTGACTTGTGTATTACAATTCACACTATAATATTTCGTCCCAAAAAATCCACATAACATTTGTTCGCCATCACAAGTATATGTACTTCATAAATATAGCAGATCCAAAGCTAATAATTTGAACAATTAAGATCTGTTCTTCCTAATCCAAACATCTCTTTTTAAAAAAAATGAAAATAAAATACAACTTCTGGTATACTGGAAATATTTTATTTTTTACCAAGACACAAGAAACTTCACTATCATAGATGGATCAACGGAAAACCTGGTTGTGACTGATAAAAAAGGAAAAAAAATCCTCACTCTCTTTTCTAAAGCACATACTGTTAAACACCTATAATTGACAGGTTGATAAGCTATAATAATTTTTTGATCAGGTTGATGAGCTGATGAGATATAATATGGTTGGTTTTACATGGAAGCAACCTGAGATTTAGGACTCTACCAGCCAGGAAGGATATACAAATGTGTACGTGTTTTTTACTAAAATATCTTTTCTACAGTATTAAGCTAAGCTAAAAGCCTAATATATCAGAAATAAAATAGAGAAGCCAACAAGATAATTTTCAACATGATGCGCATATACCCAAAAGCCATAAGATGTTTATTTCGAGGGTAAAGGTGGTACTAAAAAATAAAAGTTGCAATAAGGCCCAAACCTTGCGAAATGACTCAGGTCCCATCTGTTTTTCTAACATTTGGAGAATCGCAACCTATCAAGACAAATACAGACTTCCAAGATCAGACCTGATTGGTACACTATATTTTGTAACTACAATGAAGGGCAACATATCACTTACAGACTTCCAAGATCTTATTTTTCCAAATAAACCAATACACTGGGTGCCATACAAATTCTTTGAAGCAGCAACAGCACTTAAAGCAGTTGCACCACTATCGTCTGCTTTGCAAACAGCAACATTAGCCTGCAAATCATAGGGCAGGTAAGATCAAGAAAAATGAAGACACTCGCACAGAGCTACTATCAATCTATCTATCTATAGATAAATAGATATTGCAAGAGAAGCTAGGAATGAGCAGCACGTACAATCAACGAAAATAACACAACTGATGAACCTAAAAGCTTCATTCTTACTCTATCGTGTATCTATTCAGCCTTGTCATATGAATAGGCATTGTGACATTATGAGCCTAAAAGAGCTGCAAACTTCCATCTATAGATAGCTGATGGAACAACAAATAAAGTACAAAAATAGACATGTAGCTTGCGAATGCAGAGCCATTAAATAGAAGAGTGTGGTTTAGTGATCAACATAGTCGGAGAATAACCATGAGATAGAAATTTCAAAGCCTGGATTTTAAGGCAAAGCCATGGGTGATTTCTTCTCATCTACCCAAGCCTAGATGGCAGAGTTACTCGGTACCAGTGTTGATAGGAAGATAGTCGAGGTGCACGTAAGTTGGCCCGAACACCATCATTTAGAAAAGAAAAAACAAAGACAGACCATAAAGCAGAAGCAAACCTTGTATCTCCTATAGCGTGCTTCATTATTGCCAAGGAATCTCTTGATGAACATATCAGTCAAGAAACCAGCAAGACCATCCAACAACCAATCTGAGATCATCAATGACACATAAGTTAAGATACATAAGTTATATATTATCAAATGTTAACTTGTCCAACATTTAGAGTTGGTCGTCTTTCATATCGAGCCATTGAAGCAGCACGTTGTGCTTACCATCATTTGGCGCTTCTGGGGTGATATAGACTCCAAACCATTGTCTTGCAAGGGCATAAGCAAGTTTAATCCTTGTATCTATGGTCTGTTAAATAAATCTGAACCCATCAAAAGAAATAACAAGAGGAAAAATGACCAAGAAATTCTATTGACAACCAATTGTTAACGCGAGACACTAATCACTTACATTATTTTGGGGACAAGAATAACAAAGGGCAAAAGAATAATAGGTAAGCATGAATTGGATCAAAAAAGATTGCAAAATTTGAAGCAGAGAAAAGCACAAGAAACTCCTGCATATCTTCCTTTTGACAGTTCGTTAGCTTTTTCTCCAATTTTGAAGGTCAAAATACAAAATTTACTGTGTATTACTTTCCCCAATTCATTATACAAGCATACCTTATTAATGACCTTCCCATCAAATAGGAAATGAGAGCTGAAGATGCTCAAGGAGGCTCCTATACTCACTGAGGATATTGCTATCTCAGGAGAAATAAAGACTTGCGTATATGACCCAAATGGAAATGGTGCAGAAAGGTAGTCCTCATAGTAGCTGTTCGCATTGAGCCCACACATTGAATATCAGTAATAATGGGGCTGGGCAGGGAGGATAAATAGAAAGAACCCAATTGAAGATGATTCCATGAGGAGTTGTTACATACCTAAAAGCGCTGTGAAAAAATCCAACAGTGTGCCGCAGCTTTGTTAAGTCAGCAGGTAGACAAATATGTGAGAGATGAGTAATATTGGGGTCAGGAAGAATTTCAAATGGTGCGACTGCCAAGGATATCCATCGAGCACTAACAGGAGTACTTAGTCTGTAGACAAAAGTTTTACGAGCAGGAACATCCTTGGTCCAGATCTGACAGGGGAAAAGAAAGAAAAAGGAAAACAGAGTTAGTTATCAGCTCCCTAAATTTGGTCCTGCATCTCGGAACAACTCATTGGGAAAAAAGAAAAGCAAACAAAGACAAAAATGAATTCAAAGTTACTCTAGAAGGATGATTTGAACTGCACATATTGAAAAATTCATGCAGACACCACTTTTTATAGTAAATTGATCTATTTTATACAACCTCACTAAGCATACAACTATAGTTTTACTTGAAGATAACTAGTAAGGAAATAACTACCGAGAGGGGCACCATCTTTTACCTTTTAGTCCAACTCATGGTTCTCATTCCTTACAAAGGAAATGGAGACTAAAGCAACTGTTCTAGGCAGGGAACATTTCCAGTAACAGCTAGAAGAACCTTTAGAAGTAGAAATTTTGCAACAAAAAGGAACCCAAGACTAAAGCAACTGTTCTAGGCAGGGAAAGTTTCCAGTAACAACGAAGAAGCCCTTAGAAGTTGAAATTTGCAACAAAAATAGATTATAAATTTATAAACAAGAATGCAGGAATTACTGTTTTACTAAATACTTATCAAGATTATATCTATCAAGAAAAAAAAAAACAGTTACTAAAAATCATCAATATAGCTCTGTCATCAAATAACCAACTGACACTCTCATTCTTGTCATCATAGAGGCAATGTCTAAAGGACTTTTAAAGATCAAAAGCTCACTGATTTTTAATGTTAGAATACTCTACAATTCATGCAAACCTCTACAAGAAACCCTCACTTCCTCACCATGATTTTCACCTCACTAGACGGTTCAGAAGAAGAAATTTTATTTATCCACCCACCTGATAAAGTAAGCTTCCAGTACAGACAGCCACAAGATTACTTGCCACTGTAAATTCCAAATCATAGCTGCACCAGGAGCAACAAGAATGAATTTAGTGAACTTGAATTCAAACAGCAACCAAAAGTTAAACAAATCTTGCATCTTACGAGCAACATTGTAAGTTGTCATCCACGCATGGGAACCAACATCGTGCACGCCGAATTTGGTTGTCAGTATGTAAAACGTCACCATCAAAGTGGATTCCAGTTTCAGCTTTCTCTACCCAGTAATCAATACGGACCTTCTTCACATTCTGCATCCAACATAACCTACATAAGTCACAGAAGTGTAAACCTCATTACTTAAATATCCTAAAGGAAATCTGATCAAAGTTATAAGACATAAAAATCTTTATATAGATTAAAGTATCCATGTAGACAAATATTCTTCAATTATGTGGCACTTCTAATCTGACTAGGGTCTTTGAAAAACAGTCTCGCTATCTCCATGAGGTAGTGGTAACGTCTATGTCCACTCTACCCTCCCTAGACCCCACTTGTGGAATTTCACTGGGTATGTTGTTGTAATAGAATAATATGGTTAAGACGTGCCAAATTTACAAACTCAAATTAATGTGTAGACAAAGATTCTACATTTTAATGCAACTCACTTGAAAATTATGTGATTAAAGTTTTGATATTGTGGATGACCCAAAATTCTGGAGTAACATTATCGGTTTCATTTGCTCTCGTGTAAGATAGATACATTCGTAGACGGGAAGAGAAGACACTTACTTTGACACACACTATAACAAACTTTAAATCATCACCAAATTACCATCCTTATACACTAATGCTTCTAGTATGTATCATGTTTCACCCACTTTGTACCCAACAAAACACTAGAATGTGATTCAAAAATAACCTCGTGAGGTAAAACATTTCTCCATACCAGATACACTTGTCTAAGTATTGAATGAAGCAAGTGAGATGAAATAGGATGTACTTGGTATAATGGAAAATGTTATGCACAAGGAGACCTGAAAAATGTTTTCCACCAAAATGACATCATCATTATCCTTCAAAAGTATTTCAATTCTTATATGATCTCACTTGCACTAGTTAACATATAACACTTGGTATTGTTATCAACCTTTAATACCCAATATTATCAATAGAACACTATCCTCACACCCATCCTATTCCTTGTACAATTATTATAGCTCATCTACTTAAATACCCAACCAAACACTGAACAATGAGTGATATCACTTTCTACACAAAATGATGATACTATATTCTCAGCTACTTCTCTAGAAAAACATTTTTCCTCCATACTCAATCATGTTATGTTGAGATACTTCCAAAATAAGATGTTCTCAGCCCATAATTGATGTAACTCATTTTCACCTTTTGCAGGAAAATATCTCCATGGAGAAAATATTTCCCAAAATTCCAGGTAACTAAATACAGGAATCTGTTCTCTTCCCAAAAAGTCATTTTCCAACATTAACATGCAAGCGCATATAATATCAATCACAACACCTATCAATCAAAGATATAGCCAGTAGCACTAAAGCTTGTGCGATATGCCAAAACTAAAAGAAATACTCAAAAACCTGATTGATTTCAGCTGAAGAGTTCACTCCATTCTCTAAATGCATTTCCTCTTTTTCAATATTATTCTTCGTGGGTTTTTTGCACATTATCATCAAATTTGATAGCAATTCTCGATCTAGATGTGACAAGTAAACTGAACCAGCCGCATCAGCAGCTGAAGTAGCTGATGATACAGAGCACCATCTATCCCCATTTTCCAAGGCTAAATAGTGCGGGAAAACTTCAAAATCCGTAGGCTCCCCATCAACTGTAACACTGTCTATCACCAAATTATCTGCGTGCAAGCCCAAAATTCCATTTTCTGGTACAACTACATCAAGCTCTGTGTAACTGAAATGCCAAAAAGTTAAAACCCAAGTTAGTATTCATTTCCAGAGTACTAAGAACAATCCTGATACCGAAAAATGACACTATAAACAAAAATAGGTTTATTACTTCAGCTTTGAAGACCTAAATTTGATTTTCCAACAAAATCAAGTGAATCTCTAGAATGAATCAGCTCCGGAAAATAATCACGACTGTCTAATCCATAATTTCTTGAAATTTTGCGTTGGGTGTAAAACAGTTCGAACATAGTAGGTTTCAACAAAGTGGAAAATTCCCGTAAATTTACTGGGAAGGGTATGTAATTGGACGAGGGATTTGAACATGTACCCGTAAATTCGACGCTTGTCCATGTCAATTGAGAGACATAGTTTCTGATGACGAACGACTGCTTCAGAATTATCCCCTTTCTGCTCTTCGCTCTTCCCTTTGCGAGCCTTCGCCATTCTTGAATACACATAAAGCTATTGCTTTCTTCACTCACTGTAAATGCAGTTAATTGGGCGTATAAGCTCGGCAAGTTCCAGCGAAGGACAAAGAGAGTCGAGGGAGGTTGATTTATAGAGCTGAAATTGGAGAAGGGGAAATCTCTGTGTTTGGTCGGATCCGTGCCCTAGATTCTAACTTTTCATCCTGGCCGTCCGTATTACAGTGGGTTGATCTATTCACCGTTAGATTCGATCTGTACCTTGAAAAGGTTACAAAATCTATGGTTGCGAAAACGCAGGATTTCGTACCACGAGAGCATTGACTCAAAGGATTGTAGTTTTTCTTTTTTTTCTAATATATTTTTTCAAATAAATCTTAAGGTATTCTTTTTTTCCCTCTGAGAAAAAGGGGAAAAACTATTAACTACTTTCTAGTTCTAGTATAATTTCTAAAAAAAAATTATTCAGGTGTGTAAAGTTTTGATATATTTAATTTAGTTAATATTGTTAGTATGTATGATTCGCATTGCTTATTTCAAGTCAAGTAGCTTTTTTTCTTTTTTGTTTCACGATTTAGTTTTTGTATTTTTATTTAGGCTCTTGAGAGAATTAAAGAAGCGTAAATATTTACTAGTTACGTAAATATAAGGCTAGCTTGGTTAAGAAAATCTCAAAATCCTCAATTATTTATAATGTCAAAGCATGTTCACTTCTGTTAGAGTAGAATCACGTGAGTACTTGATATATAACCTCAATAGTATCTTTCATGCATGATCATATATGAAGGACAAGTTATTTCTCCACTTTGATCAAATTTGGTAAAATGATTAAAATAAAGTTCAAGAGTTAATAAATATTTAGAAAAAATCAATCACTTAAAGATTGATACAGAAAGGTTGAAATCTTGTCCATTTTTTTTTTTTAAAGAAGGATAAGATCATTTCTAAACAATGTCTCACTTGGGTTCGAGATTTGGGTATTTACTTGAAAGAAAGGCAAAATCTTGTGGATATTCTTAAAAATGAGATGAAGAGTACAAAGGAAGATGCATAACTCTTGAAGAGTACAAAAGTTCGTGATTCAAATATTGAAAGTTCTCTTTCTCGTCAATAATTTGGAACTACTCTGAGCTCACAAGTAAAAATAACTTGAACTGGAGTACTTTGTAGCCTATCTCTTATATGAATCCTCTCACCAATTATAATAACTTTTTTCAATAAAATATTTCAATTAATGACTTAAAATCATTGAAATGCGGAATGAATAACAAATTTACTGCAGGTGATAATTATCAATTTTCAATGCATGTTATCTGCGATGATTAAGGCAGAAAGCTAATTGACAAATAATAAAATTAGTTTAAGTTTGACAATGTAATTTTTGATGAATAATGCAGTTGGTTCAACTTTAACAATGCATCACATGCCGAATAATGTTATTAATCAAGTTTAACAATACAACTTATGATGAATAATGAAATTGATTTAAGTTCAACAATACAACTTATGATGAATAATGAAATTGATTTAAGTTCAACAATACAACTTATGGATCGATATCCTTTCATATACACTGATACCACTTATGATATGCCTTAAAGATTCACTAGATTTCATTTTGATCGCTAGTATAGTTTGCAGTTGGTCTTTTATTTACATTTGACGCAATTAAAGCAAACAAATAAGGAATATCCTTTATTAGATTAAATATAACTTGTAATATTAACTTCGATGCTTCTCTTTTGTGATTATAAATATTAGTTGTATATAATATATTTTTTAAACAAAAATAATAAACATATATTATTTGTTCATTTTTACTTATTCATATCAAATTTCACATTCTCTCTATCACTATTTCATAGAAAAAAATAAAATCAAATTAAGATATAAATAATATTTCATGAAAAAATCACTTCTAAAATAAACATGATAATAAAATAACAACACTCCAAATAAAACACGCCAAGAACTAAATATCACTGATAAAAATTCTAAAAATAATCATTCACAAGAAAGAAATTAGGGTAGGAAGTGAAAACTCGATCAGGGCACGCGGAAATGACTGGGGGTTTGGCAATTTTATAAACATTACTCCAAATCACTCAAAAAAGGATTTGACAGCATTTCACCATATCCTCTCACCGGTGCCGATCTCCACAGTGACAGCAAATCTTGGCGATAATTTAGGGATTTTAGGATCAATTTTTCACATCTCACTGTATGAACGTTTGGATTTGATTCATCCAGAATCCAGATGAGTATTGAGCCATTCAATAGGTGAATTTCGGGATGAATTCGCCAAGTTTCGTATTATCATACTTGTTTTTCGTTTTCTTCTCTATTTGTTCATCTTCGGTTTCTTGTTATTTTATTGGATAGGTTGGTGAAACTTGCGGCAAGAGCTTTCTATGATGACATTACAACTAAAGGCGACAATCAGCCCAAGTCCGGTAGAAGTGATAATCGAGGAATTGCAGTGGTGATTCTAGACGCACTCACAAGGTTATAATACAACATTGATTTTTGCTGTTATTTCTTACTTCTTCAGTCCCTTTTTTTTAAAACTTAGAAAGTATATTTGGATATTTTCAAGCATTGAATACTTAGTTTCTACACAAGTCACCCCCACACTCACAAACTGCATTGTATGGAGCAGTATATGCGTGTATTAAGTAAGAACCATCTTTTTCAGGCGGCAATGGGTGAGGGAAGAAGACTTGGCAAAGGACTTGAAGTTGCACACAAAGCAACTACGCCGCACCTTGCGGTTCTTTGAAGAAGAAAAGCTGATCACACGGGATCATAGGAAAGAGGTTGATTTTATGCTCCATTGCCATTAAAGATGATTTACTTTTACCCCCTGCCCTTCTTTCTCTACCTATGGTTTAATTTTTGGAAGATTTAGCCTCTCTTGCTAACTTTGAGAAGGCCTAGTTTCAACAGTAAGAGTGTTTGACTTTAGATACCTGAAGCAACACTGTTTGTTTCCTTAGTTAGCATTTGGAGCCCTTCTACATAAATTCCTCCCAAGTAAAGAGGAAAATGTGAGAATTTTGCTGTTTGGCAACCATGTGGATGTAAGGTGCAACTAAGTCGTGTCGTTTTGTTCCATTTTGAGAAATCCAGTATATCTTTGACATGATTCAAACGGTATCTTATCTAAATAACACAAAATCGTTACATAATTTTGCTTTGGTTACCTACCCCTGCAAATAAACAATAAGGAAGCCAAGGGTGAAGCTCAGTCTTACGAAGCTCATCTATTTGCTTAATCTAGCCAAAAAATTCATATTTTGTTATTATGAACCATTAAAGAAAAAAAGAATCCCATTTTGTAATTTCCTTGTGTATTACTATGTTCTACATGAGAATATTCCTTCAAGTTGAACTTTTTAGGAAATTCTATTTGTTCTTTGGTACCATGGTCCATGGTTCAAAACATCGAGACGTGTTAGGCAAATGCATTATGACAACAAGGAAGATGAAAACTTTCAGTTACAAATACAAAGTAGCAGTATTTTGTATTCTGTGTGCTTATTCTTTTAACCTCAGTTCTCTTTATCTTAATTGCAATGTGCGGCAGACTAATGGCATTTTAATGAATGTTTACATATCCTCTTCCTTTTCCAAGCCCCCCCCCAACTATACCGTCCTCTGCCAAAAGTTGACCCATGAGAAGGGGTTGATTCAATTGCATATTCATTCTGTTGTTATCTTATTAACACATATTACTAACAACTGATTTTGCATGCAGTTTGTGTGTAAACTAATCTGTGATTCGTTCTTTAACAATCTTCTATTACAGGGAGCAAAAGGGTGCAAAAAGTATACAATTCTGCTGTTGCAGCAACTGCTGACGGACTGCAGAATGGGAAAGAAGGAGATGACAAAATAAAGATGCATACTCATTCTTATTGCTGCCTGGACTATGCACAGGTTCCCACCACAAATCCCTGATTCACCAACTTCGTGTAGATTTATTGATGTATTCTGACACTTCTAGTCATAGCATTTCCTGACTTGACTGATAGACAAACAACTAAGAGACATGAGAGACTTAAGTAATCTATAGTAACACCAATTTTTCTTTTTCTTGTACTAGCACAAGCATGATTGTTGAGCTGGGATAACTTCTCCTGCATCTTGGATATTATTGATATTTAACTATATTGGTACTTTCATGAAAGTTAAAGATTCGAGGGACATGCCAAATTCTGCAGATATATGATGTTGTGAGGTACAGACTGCACCGAATGAAGAAAAAGTTAAGAGATGAGCTGGATAACAAAAACACAGTGCAGGAGTATATATGTCCCAACTGTGGGAAAAGGTTCTGCCTTCAATACTGCTGCTGAGTTTTGGCTTTTTGATAGGTATGTATCTCATGACAAACTCAGGATTTCCCTTAAATATGCAAATTCAGATATACTGCATTGGATGCGTTGCGGTTGATCTCTCCCGAGGATGAGTACTTCCACTGTGAAAGTTGCAATGGGGAACTAGTGGCAGAGAGTGACAAGCTAGCTTCTCAAGGAACCGCAGATGGGGATGACAATGATAGGAGACGTCGCCGTGAAAAGTTGGAAGACATGCTTCATAGGGTTGAGGTTTGTCTTCTTTCTATGTTATGTTTTGGGGTGTTCTGTTTTTGTTTTTCATGTTGGAGGTTGATACATTAGGTGCTTTCTCTTTTAAATTATGTTCACTTATTTGGTCATGTAATACTGGTGGCTCTCGGGTTGGGGTGTTTTGTGTTGAGAATATGGTAAATGAAGCAAGAGCAAAAGCTAGATTGAGAGAGCAACTGCATCAAACTCTATAGTGTGCAGTGGTTTCTAAAGCGTCTTGTTGCTCCAGGTCCTTACGTAGATGCACACAGACTCGAAAAAGAAATCAGTGAACTTTTTTAGCATACTAACCTATACACCTTTGCTAGGTTGCTCTTGTTACTTTGTGCATTTTCAATGTCCACAGTTACTAAAGCATGCCTGTTTGCTCTTAGCTTATGTTCATCTTAAAGAAGCTTATGTTGATCTTACATTATTCATTTAAATATGCCAATCTTTTTGTTGTTTTGTGTGTTTCAAGATCAATGTGGACCTCTTTATCAAAAAAAAAAAAAAGATCAATGTGGACCTAATAATTTATGTGTTGACTTTAAACAACTTCTTTAGGCTTTTCATATTCTTGGTTTGGTTGGTAACAGAGAGTCTTAGGTGTATAACGTGGGAGTTTGACCTGCTAATGGATATTCTCCTGTTCAGGGGTATCTTCTCTTCTCAAATTTTCAGTACAACTATTACTAACTGTATCAATTGATGTTCTTACTGTTTCCCACGCCAAGAGGTTGATTTTGTTCTCACAATTATGATATACTCCCGATATTCCATTTTATATGGCACTCAGTTCTCTTTTGGTTTGTTAAAAAATGACACTTGTGCATATTTGGGGACTCTTTTAACTTAAAACTTCCAATTCTACCCTTAATGACATGCCTAGTGTCATGGGATGTTTGAAATGTACTTTTGCTTTATCAAAAAGTTTTTAAGTGTAAGGTTGGTATGTGTCAAACGTTCTTCTTTCTTAAAGCCTTGGTGCATCTATGAGATCCCTGGGATAGAAAACTGGGTGCAACTTGGAGAGCACCATATCATTGTGTAGGTTCTCTACTTTTTTTTTGGGGGTGTACTTGCATACAGGAGACTTTCCTAATTTAATGGAATTATTTTAATTTATTAAAAAGTAAAAGTATCTATTCTTTATGCAATGACTGTTAGTAGAGGGATTTATATACACCATTTCCAGTGTTGTACAGTTGAATAATAAAAAGGTTGAATGTGACATCCTTTCAGGCATTTTGATTCAGCGGAAAATAAGTGATTCATTAATTATGGATATATGTCTAGCACATCTCTATTCCCTCAGTCATCATTGTTGGTGCACATCTCTATGCGCTCAATCATCATTCTTGTGTTGTTTGTTAAGTTGGACAGAAAGAGCTGTATTTGGAAAAATTGAACTATTGATAGTGTCTTGAAGATGGAAATGGTACATCAAAAAGCTTTTTAGAGAGGAAAACTGTTGACTTCAGAGTATACCTTAAAAGCTTGATGGAAGTTTTGTGGAATAAAAAAGTTAGCACAGCTGCTGTATCTGTTTAATTTACTTAGTGCACTCACATGCGTTAGCACAACTGCTGTATGTTCGCTTATGACTAAGTGGTGCATTCCTGTGAGGGCGGTGTGCTTTGAGACTACTAGCGAGCCATCTAGATCGCGATAGTGAAGAGAGCTAGAGAGCCAATAAATCTTGATTTGGCGTTTTTCTTCAATGAATTCGTGGACTGCTGCACAATGTATGCCTTGGTTGTGTAAGGATGTTCTTAACAGGCTCAATCGGAGAAGTAATGTCCAACTGGATCATTTGAAGAGAGAGAAATAGGAGAGCTTTTGATGAAATAAAGAATGATTTTTACAATTTAGGAATAGCCTCTTACCCTCTTATCTCTTTTCGGTGCACCCGTGAGATCCCTACAACTCTAGAAGCATTGAAGATTGGGTGTTGTAAGATTGACTTGACCAAGACCTATAGTTGCCTTGGATTTTAGGTAAACTTCATGCCTAAATTTTAATACGATCATGTTTCTTAATTCTAAATGAGATAAGGGTGTTTTGCGCCCCTTTTAAAGAATATAATCTGATTATTTTTCTTGATCAAAAAAGTATATAATCTGATTACTTGGTAAAAAAGAGGATGTTCATAAGACAGATCTACAAAGTTCTGTTCTCATTTTGGTTGAATTGTTGAAGTCACTCTCTCATGCTCTCTCCTTCTCTGCCAAAGTGTGTGCTTCTCTATATCTTTCTTTTGGCCTGAAGGAATTTTATTTTATCTTTCGGTTTCAATGGAACATGATTTTCCGGAAGCTTTGAAAGAATTTCTTCAACTTGTATTGGTCGAATTTTTTAAGGAGCGATCGGGTCTTGTCATCCAGTTTGATATTGTCTGGCTTCATTTACATCATTTATCTCATGAAAGAAATTTTCTGCTTCAGATCAATCAATTACTCTCAATCCATGACTTGTTGGGTTAATTCTAACTGCATCCATTTTAGTATTACTACTTCTCTTGGATTATTTTGTTTTTCTTTTGGATGAGCTATAGCCCCTCGTCGGTTTGATCTCTATAAAAATTGGTGAATTATTAAGAACTGCTTCTTCCTTTCCTTTTTCTCTTATTGTAATTCCTCGATATCTGAAAAAAGTTGACTAGTTTTTACTATCTCTTATCTGTGCATCTGGTTCAGTTTACTGAGAAATAAAAGAATTGTAGGCACAACTCAAACCGTTGATGGATCAACTAGCCAGAGTAAAAGATTTACCTGCTCCCGACTTTGGAAGCCTTCAAGCATGGGAACTACGAGCCAATGCAGTGGCCCGAGGTGCAAATGGAGATAATGCAAATGACTCAAAGTCAGGACAAGGGCTTGGATTTGGCGGAACACCTATGCCGTTTGTAGGGGAGACAAAGGTTCTTTTGCCAACTGGAAAAGAAAAAAAAGAAATACTGTTGTTACAGGCTTTTACTTGAAAGCTCATCATTATGTGTTTCTAGTTGCTTCTTGATGTAATGCAGTGATTTTGGTGTATATTCATGTTCTTGCATCATAGTTGCTTGCACGTACATGAATTTTTCCAAAACACACTCCAAATCTGAACTGGATTTTAATGCACTAGTCCATACAGCGTGAAATAACTTTTGCTCCATGTTAGGTAGTCTTGTAATCAGACTTGAGAACAGCCGTTTTAACACCTCCCTCCTCCCCTCCTTTTAGTGTAACACTGGAAGTTTCTCCCTTTTGTGCCTGTGAACGTCTTGGTTATTTGTTTATACTATATACAAACTTCTGTTTTCTTTCTCACTGATAAATTGAGTTTATGTTTTTCCGTTAGCAACTGTTTTGTCTCAATAATACAATATGTAGCAATTGCTATGAATACTTTTCTTTAAAAAATTGTTTTCTTTCCTTGTGAGGTGGAGAAAATAGTGCCCAATTTATGTAGGATGTTGGTTGAGTGAAATACACCCTGAAACTATTGTGTCTATGAATTTAAGCCGCTTTTTGCTGTTGATTGCAGGTTGAAGTTGCTTTCTCTGGTCTTGAAGAAAAAGGAGATATCAAATCTGAGGTTTCAGCTACACCAATGAAAGTTTTGCCTCCATGGATGATAAAGGAGGGAATGAATCTTACAAAGGAGCAGCGCGGAGAGGTGAAGCAAGAGTCAAATATGGAGGGTACTTCTGCTGCAGCAGGATCATCTGATGACAAGAAGAAGTCCACAGAAATGGAGGATGTGAAAAATATACAGGTTAAGCTCATTGCCTTTTATATGGTTCCTTGCCTCCTCCTGCCCCCTTCCTCTTTTTCTGTTCCGTCCTTTCTTGCTTAAATTTTCTATATGCTGTATATTGATGCTTTAATGCCTTACTTCCTTTTTTCTTGATTTCGGTAGGATGAATATGTTAAGGCATATTATGAGGCTCTATTCAAGCGGCAAAGAGAGCAAGAAGAAGCTAGCAAAATGTTACTGGAACCATCAACTACAGATGGAGTGAATAACACCTCTACTGAACGCCAAGTTGGCATGAAATCCAAACGCGAAGAGAATGAGGAAGGAGAGGATGTTGAATGGGAGGAGGCCCCACCTGCAGGTAATTTTATATTGTTCATATGCATCAATCTCTTTAGTGGTTGAGGATAGGAGGACTGTTCAAAGAAGTTGATAATGGAGGCGCTAGTAATTGAAGTTATTAGCTTGCTATGTCATGAGGTTCAGCTCCTTACCTTATACATTGATGCGAATTGGTGATGTTGTACTGTGTGCACTGCTTTGCTATGTGTCGTTCGTGGTGCTACCATAAAGAAGACTTTATTATGCAAATCATTTCTTTGAGTCCTTGTAAAATGGAGAGAGACCATAAATGGAACAAAACGGATCAAAATGATATACTTTCTGCATCTGTGGGGTTTTGCTGCTAGAAGTGTTGGCCTTTCTTTTATTTTCAGTTTCTAACAAATTCCAAAGTTTCCTCCACTATGTTTACTTCAACAGCGAGGGCAACACTTCTTCTCCTTATTGTTAAATATTATTCTGAAAAATTATCGCTAACACAAAGAGTGGTATTTAAGAGGGAGCAGGGTAGAGGGGTTGGCCTATTTCACCCAGTTCCGAACGTATGGGTCCACTGGGGTTGGGGAAGCTAATACAAGGGAGATTTCTATCAAAAGATCTTAAAAAATAAAAGGAACACAAAGAACATTGAAGAAAATGCAACTTATCAAAGTATGCTATAACTCTTAACATCTTTCACGAATTAATCTGAAAGAGCTTAGGCACATACGCACAACACCTATACTTCTGAATAACATACTCATTTATATACTCATATCATAGAGATGCCAAGAAAGTGATCACACACACAATTGTCTGTCCTGTTCAAATAAAAACATGTCTTCAAAAGCTGAGAACTGAAGTATATGGTCTAAAATTCAGAGGGTGAATGACTTAAGCCATGTGGGTATCCATACAAGAGAGGAGGAGAGATATGGATTATTCTGTTTGAGAATGCTCAAGGTTCCAGTGTTACTTGAGCCTTGAGTTTCTAGAATGTAATGATGTTTGGAAGTCTAGTTACACAATAACAGAAGTTGATTGCAAATGCCATGCATGTTCTGCAGAGTCGATGAAAGGGCCTGTAAACTGATCAACTACTCTTGTTTATCTGTTCCAGTAATTAACGTAAAAAGATATGATTTAGGTCAAGGAAGATATGTTTCTTCCTTTACCAATTACAAGCAAAAGAGAAACATGTGTGTTCATTTCTTGTTTTAACCATGTTATGTCCATATGTTGACCACTTCCCTCAACAACCAGAATTCATAGCAGTGTGGTGTATGATTTTCCTGAAATTTATAGCCAGTGCTCATGTTGCTGCCTGCACTGGCTATAATTAGAGACTTAGAGTAGCTAAATGGAGAAACTTGAAATTCTCTCTTTTCATATGAAATTTTTCATGGTGGTCTCATGCACGAGGGAGTGGCAATGGATGGTCTGGTGTTTTTCAAGTGTTCTTTAGGTTATGAGATGTGTAGTGCTATGAGTAACACATGCCATGCACTTCTTAGGAAGTAGTATCTTAGACTATTAAGAGTGGCTGTAGATACACTATGGACAAGGAGAAGGTGTAATGATTTTTCCACGAAGTTCAGGTGCATAGGGGGAACTTTGCGACCAGTTAGAGAGGATTTTCTGACTTCTTATAGTTGGTATGACATGTTACTTTGTTCTGCCTGCTTTATTAGAGCTCTACATATGATGATTGCTGCTAAATTTTGTCTTCTTCCAATTCTTTAGGCTCGGATTCTTCTTTCCCTTCTTCTTTAGGCTCGGATTCTTCTTTCCCTTCTCTCTCAAGTTCCACCTCTTCATTTTCGCCTTCAATTTATTGGTCGTGTTTTATTTGTTTAGTTTTGAAGTTCAACTTTCTTATTCACATTGGGGTATGTTTCAGGTAATCATACAACTGTCAATCTCAATGTAGACTTGAATGTTCAAGCAGATGCTTCAGAAGACGACAACGATGAAGAAGATGACATTGACTGGGAAGAAGGTTGATGGTTAAAGTAATATTTAAGCCAACCAAAAAAAAAAAAAAAACAGACTGCCTGATTCTGCATGCATGTTGCAGCTCGTGAAGAGAGGATCATCATCATCTGGACATTGGGGTTGTTTGGTTAAAAAGGAACCAAGTTATGTAGGAATTGTAAAACAAGGACTAATAAGGCAGGCAGATTATTTTATCGAGTGCTTACTTGCACCAAAAAAAAGGGTTATACAGGGTAAAAATTTTAAAATCTGGGTTTACTTCTTCTTCTTTTTTTTTTTTTTTTAAAATAGAACTTAAGAGGGTGTTGTGGTGATGGATTTGAGGGAAAATGCTGGAGTTTCTTGATGTTTAATCCATTTATTGTTATTCCATATTATATCAGGTGTAGTTTAAATTAGATGATGAATTAGTGGCTAGCAATGTAATCTTCACTTCAGGTACACAAAAATCTTCCATGACGCACTCTGTTTATCTTATTTCCACTTTCAAGTACTAAGTGGGTTTCGTTATTTTAATTTGCAGCCAGAACTACAGTAAGAAAGCATTAAAAGCAAATATTCCCACAACACTCTGTGAGGCTTTGTTATTAGTAATAAGTAATATCATAAAACAGTAACAAGCAGTGTAAACGAGACATTAAAGAACTAATAAGGGGTTGTTTGGGTGATGAGCATTCCCAGAAGTGAAAAAGCAGGAAGACATTAATTAAAGAACCCTAAAAAGAATAAAGAATTCTATTAATTCTGATGTCTGTCAAAGCATAAATCTTAAACTCTCTCTCACAACTATGCAAGTGCTAGTAATTATCCCAGCACAGATGATAGAAGGAAAGGATCCCAAGCTCCATTGTCACCAGCACCCCAAAGCCCATTTTCAAACTGCAGAAACTCTTGTTCTGTTGGAACTGAAGCTGTTTGTGTTAGTCCATTCATATGGGGCATCATCATTGGTCCATTTAAAACATCTACTTCCCCAAATGAAGACAAATCAACCGTTGGTTCACTAACTGAAACTGGCCATGTACAAGTATCAGTAGTACTATTACCACCACCAAAAATGTCAGTGTTAATGTTACTATTTGTAGTAGTACCATATGAAACCTCATCGCGGACTACACTCATTTGTGGTTCTACCCAAGGCTCGTTAGCCCACATTATCGCTGAATTTGTCCCACTATACCACTGGTTATCTTGACATTGTGATGATGAAATCATGGGCTGATAATCGCTCGTCATGAGGCTTATGTAATCAAGATTGTGATTTCCCCTGAACAAGTTATCAGAATCATTCTTACCTTGTCCAATTTTAAGTAGTTTCTCAGTTTGTGAGAATGTTTTCTTGATTTCAAGTGAGGGTACTGATGGTTTAGTTTTGGATGTTAATTGGGAGGTTGAATTAGAGGCATAAGCTTGAATGAAAGATCTTGAATTGCTGCTGTTAAAGAGTTTAGCTTTAAGTGCACCAACGAGGCCATTTTCAGGTTCCTCTGTTCTGCAGGCTTCTTCAAAGTTAAAAGGCTGAGAATTTTCAAGAATACAACTACCTTGGTGGGAATCAGACGCAGGTAGTTCAAAATTTGTACGGGCATTAGCCCCTCTTAACGTGCGAGCAGCTTGATCATAAGCCCTTGCAGCATCCTCAGCAGTGTCAAAAGTCCCAAGCCATAGCCTCACCTTTTGTAAAGAATCTTTGATCTCTGCTACCCATCTTCCTGATGGCCTTTGGCGAACGCCAACATATCTTGGATGGCCCCTTGATGATGGTTTTCTTCGTGTTCTAATACCGTCATTTGGGGGAGGTGCTGGTGGCTTCATTCTTGAATTTGTTTGGTTGAAATTGGAATCAAAAGGTGGCTTGGCTGTCTCTAAGCTTGGTGTCTTGAACTGCTGAAGGTATAAAATGGGAAGGTATCTTTGAATTGTCACAAATGGACTAGAGGAAAATGATATTCCTCTGAATATAAAATTACAAATACAGAATGAAAAATTCTTATTGTTGCAGGCGATATTGGTTCTATCGAATATAAATCATAAAATATGAATGAATTATGGCAAGATATCGACGATTTTATATAGTTGTACTATGTGTTAATGCATAAGCCTCCAAATGTAGACGTCGTTTTCAGAATGATGTGATCAATATAGTTTGGATGTAGACATTTTGATGCCCCTTATATACATTCAATGCCACAAATGGCAAGTCACTAGAAGATTTTTTATGTACTCAAAGACTAGATCAACTCTAACTTGATTACTTCTACAGGCTAGAGCAATGTGAATGCAATCTCTAATGGAACAATAAGAAACATGACACGAAAATAAGTGTTGGACATTATAGCCTAGATTGTGCGCCTATATGTTCCAATCAAACAACAACATACTCATGTAGAGAGGTTGTTTCCGGGGTGTAGTATTTGATAAAAACGTTCATATATGACTTACCTGTTCATAGGAGGTTCAATTGGATGTCTCTTTTATCTATTTTTTGACAGCAATATTCAAATGGGGTTGGGGGTAGATAAATTAGTACCAGACTCTATTGGGCTAAAACCATTCAAGAATACTCTTAATACGATGTGATATTATTCGCTTTGGATCAAGCCCATATGTCACATAGTCACACTTTGAAGAGTATTCCACATCTCCAATGTGATACAAAATCTTCAAAGGCCCATAGACAAGCAAATGCACTAACCCTGGCCCATGCCACACTTTACCATCTTTATACTTGTCCCGCCAAATCATTTGTTATTCGTTGTTGGGCTAATACAGTCCCAAAACACTCTTAATAATAAGAAGTGTGATATTGTTTGCTTTAAGCCAAGTTTGCAAGTTTTTTTTTCTCAAAAGGCCTCACGTCATTCAAAGTATTCAACACCTTATAAGTAGCTTCTTTTTCTTTTCAGCTATCAATATAAGACTTTGTTTACACACTCAACAAACTCTCTCATGCTAGGCTAATAAACAATATCTTTAAACAAATAATGTCATTGGCTTGACACTGCTACATACATAAATTTTATTGCATAATGCAAAGTAAAAATCGATATATAATTAAACCCAAAGGCTAGGTGAATTGTGACAATAAACTGATAACTTTTACTCAAAATCTTGCATACAAAACTCCACCACTAGGTGGATGATTGTCCAAATTTCACCAACTACTTTCAAATGACTAGTTGTATAAAACCACATAAATCAAGGAATCGATGTTTTTGATAAAAAGAAAAGA
>DF359431.1:58871-97784 GCA_000787875.1 Solanum virginianum
ATCGATTTTCATTTTCCATGCCCGCTCTTCTATGGCGCTAACTTTCAAAAATGTCACTAGGAAATATCTATTCGTTTTGGTAGCTCTGTTATTGTGTTTTGTTATTCATGAATGGCGGAAATTCTCCTCGGATCGCGTGATTTTGAGCAGTAGCAGGAGAGAATTGATCACGACGAAATTTGATTTCACGCCGTTTATGAAACGTCACCACCACCGGAAACACCTCTATCCACCGCCTGAAAGTGAGATCGACCCGGTTTATGGTGTTGAAAAACGGCTCGTTCCGTCCGGACCGAATCCACTTCATCATTGAGGTTCTGTCTTCTGCATTATTCATTATCATAATTATTATTAGTATTATATTATTATTGTTACAATTTGTAATCTCTTGTTAATTATGAACGCATAATTTTTGTATTATATGAGAAAAGTTCAATGTTTACACAGCCATATAATTTTTTTTTTTAATCTTCAGATTATTTGATTTATTTCATGTGGGAGTGCTAGTCTAGCTAGCTGTTTTGCATCTTCCATAAGCTCTGAAATTGTTAGCACTACTAATCATTTTCTTTTAATTATGATTAATAAAATAAAAACTTTGGATCATGGAAAGGGTGATAATTAATTATATTAATGTCATCGGGATGGCATTAGATTCAGCAAAAAAAAAAACTAGTCTGCTTGTGACGGCACGGCAACTTAAGGGGGTGGTGGGGTGGTATGGGAAGAAGAGACCAGAAATGATATTACTAATTTGGCTTGATATATATGAAATTTAAGAAAATAAAAATTATTTTTTAATTTTGTAGTTCTAAATTAAAATTATGTTAAATGTATCAAAGTTTTATTTAATTTTATACCGTAAAATGTGCCACATAAAACGTTAAACTAAAATTTTGCCAAAAAATAAATGAATCATTTTTTTTAAAATTGATTAAAAAAAAACGTAAGTTATTCTTTTTGAAATAAAGAGATTATTATTATGGGGTGGGGTGAATGGGGTAGTGGTGGAGGTGGTGGTCATGATGGGAACCTTGAAATTACTAAATACATATATACCAAAGGCATAAGTGTGGTTGACTTTGTGACATGATTTATTTTACTATTACGTACTACTCCATTTGTTTATTTTATTTGATTTTGTTATTGACATTTTATAGATAGACACTTTCGTTTGGTTTTATTGTGATCATTTAAATATTTGAACTTAATATTAATGTGTTTCGTAAGTATTTTAATTTTGAAAATGTATATATAGATATTTTTTTGGGGTGTATTTTTAAAATTGAGATAGTTATCAAGCTAACTTAAATTAAACCAAGTTAAGATGTCTGAATGTATTTTTTCAAAATTAAAATCTTAAGTGTCGTATTAGGTCAAATGAAAGTGTTATTATGTCTTAATTTGTGATTTGATAATATTAGGCTCCTGCTTTTGGCTTTTCATAAAATTTTAAATGTTTTCTTTTGATTAGTTTATGATGAGGAATACACACCAAATGATCCATGAAACATGCAACTGGTCTCAAGATCATACAGTCTCATTTGATTAATTATTAATTAATTAATTATTTGCTTTGGTTTAGTTTGTATGTAAAGTTACATGATTGTCTTCTAGTCATAATTCATCAAACACATTCATATATGCTTTAAATTTACTAGCAAATATTTCTAAATTAGCTTTTCCAAAAAATAAATTATTTTCTAATGTATTACTTAATATTTAATGGAAACTCTATCGGTTTTGCTTAATATTTGTTATATATGATTTATATAAGCAAGAAACAATTTCACTTCCAACCAAACATGCAAAACATTGTTTCCCTTAAAGAGAAAGAAAGTGCAAGAACAACAATATATGCTGTGAAATTTTATAACTGGGGTCTGGAAAGAGTAAAATGTACGCATACATTATCACTACCTCATAGAGATAGAGAGATTATTTCCGAAAGATTCTCAGCTTAAATATCTCAATCCCAAAAACATAAAAATACTAGATATACACTAACAATTAGAATAATTAGTACACCCTAATATCAAATTTAGTGGTTGTACAAAGATGAATAACGTATGTGCATGTGGATGTTTTCTTGTGGGTATGTGAGTGGTTAATGGGTAAGTAGGCTAAAATTGTGACCTTTTTCTAACTTAAAATTGTGGGCTATAGTATAGTAGTTTATGTTTTTTTTTCAACATACAACAAATGTGGTGGTTGTGAAAATGTTTCTTTGACTTGGAAATTGAAATGACATTTTACACTTTTTGTAAAACACTAGAGCCTCTTGGTTCAAATAATGATGGATATATACTCATTGACTTCATGTGTCTCATTTCAACCATTAATTTTGTAACTCATTTTTTAAAAAATTCATGGAGGTCCACTCAGGTATGTTGGCCGTGAAAATTGAAATTATTTTTATGGAAAAGTATCAATAGAAAAGATCCTATATTAATAAAAAAAAAAAAAAGAGGAAAATCGTATCCAACAATGGTATTACTTGTATAATTTATGTGGGTCCATAATGTATTGATTTTCAACTATGATACAGTTATAATTGGAGAGACAACTATAGCGCTTTGATGCTAATGATTTTCACCTGTAGACCTCCATATATTGGCCACTAACTGAAACGTCATACTCTTTTCGTTTTAATTTATGTGGTATTAATTTTTATTTTTTTAAAAAATATTTAAATTTTGTAAGATAAAATAAATCTTTGATCAAGGTTACCAAGGGTAGTTTCCTATTTTTTTAGGTCATTACGCAGGTGCGAGCATGACTCTTTTTTTATTGGCCGAAATATGAGAAAATTCTATTTGATAATAGGTGGTGGCAAGATTCAATTACATGATTTTTGTCTGCTTTGATATCATATCAAAGTGAGTGATCATCTCATCTAAAAACTTAAGTTATTAAAGAGAACACATTCTTATTGTTTAATTATATTATCAACATGTAATGTTTGGATAACTTTCAAAAGTTTAGACCGTTACTTAAAAAATTCTGATAAAATTTTCAATTTGCTCGAAACAAGTTTCTAAATTGTGGCCTAAAAGGTCCAAAAATTGTAAGAAAAGAAAAATGAACCATTTATTACATAGTTATCTCAGAAAAGGGACAAGAAAATTTGTCCATCGCCCATTCCTGAATGGGTAGGCTAACCCGAACTCCTTAGAGCCTGATGGATCATCTGAAGGAGCCCAAATGTCGCATCAACTTTGCGGCCCAATTCGGCATTACAAGCCCATGTTGTTTAGCCCCGCAAACAAACTCTCGCTCTAATTTCAATGAAGAACGTTTAACGATCTATAAAAAACACGCATGATGATTCAAACGTTAAGTGTTATCGATTAAAATAATCAATTTCATTTAAGTGACAATTAGCCATAGGCTCTAATATTTTACGGTAAGATAGTGAAGTGTTGATTTAAACTGATCAAATTAGGTAACGTATTCAAGACCGAAGGCTAAAATTAACTGAAATGTGAGTTTTTGATCCGTTTATATAAAAAGTGTATTATACTTTCCAACTTTTTTATAACTATATTAGTACCTACTTACTAAAATATAGAAGTTTAAAGTCCAAAAATAGCAGAAAAGGTATTTTAAAATACCTCAAATTCTTCTTCTCTTTTTCCTCTCTTTACCGGCCTTCGAACCCTTGACCTACTAGTAGTAAGGAGGTAAACTCCCCAACCACTATGAACAAGGAGGCCGGTGTTAATTTTGCGACATAAAAATCAATTTATAGCTACAACGCACATGAAATGGGCCAGCCAACATGTTTCTCTTTACCGTATTTCAGTGAAGTGAGTCCATGTTCAATGGGTAAAGCTTAATGGTCCAAGTGGATAGAGCTACAAGTATTTTAGTCTTCATGTTTCAACAGAATTTTTCATGGGATAATTTCAAAAATGCATGAAAAAAATATTAGTTTACACAAAAAATATAGTAAAAAAACATTACAAGATAAAATATAATCAAATTTGCTACTTTGTCACAATTTAAATAATATTATGCTTTATTTCTTATTAGCCATGACTCACTTTTATTTTTTTACTATCTACAATTTGACCATGGCTAAAAGATTGACTTTTTAATAACTAACAGTTAAGTAGTGTATATGTAGTATATCTATATTGTATGAATATGTGTGAATATTTTATTTATGATATATGAACGTGTATATGATCTATGAATAATTATATCTATATTATATAACTTGTGTATAAACATGTAAAAATGTCATATAAATAGTATATAGTTATGTATATATAATGTATAAATAATTAAGTTGTATAAACACGTAACAATGTCATATAAAATGGTATATAGATTTGTATATATAATGTACAAGTAGTTAAAAATGCCTTATAACATGTTTTCAACTTTCTTTTCACTTTTTAAGTTGTTTTTAAGCACACGAAGAATAAAAAGCACTGCAAATATTTTTTGCAAAAAAAAATTAACCAGACACACGATATTTTCGATTTCAATTATATAAATTTTGAATAAACAAAGGTTTGATTGACTCTGGCTTTGTAAATATTTACCGGTGATTAATAAAAAAAAATTAGTTAATTGCCAAAAGAAGAAAAATTAAATAAAGTAAAAAATATTGAAATATAGGTCAAACGCCTATTAAGTTTGATTGAGGTACTAGTGAGACCTAATTTTACTTTTTTGAACTCACATGAGAAATTCTTTATTGTAGCCAAGAATGTATTTGCTTTGTAGTTATACAAAACTTTTTTTTAATTAAAAAAAAAGTTGTTAAATAGTTATATTCTTTATACCTGGTGACATGTTGCTTTCAACCATAAAAGGAAAAAGCAATTAATGTTGATTGTACCAAATGTTAGATGATTAAGGTTTAATTAAAAGTCATCAACGAAAGTAAGTTTGTTTGATTTGGTCACGTGTGGTCTTATTGTATGTCATGTCTAATATAATGACGCTTGTCATTTATTTATCCTTGATAGACTTATTAATTGCTGCTTAATCATTTCATAATTGCTTGTTTTATTAAAAATGTTTAATTAATATTCTTTGTGGCGTGTCCACTGAGAATGATAAAATGAAGGGTTATAATCACATTAGAGTATCTTTTGCCTTTTCATAGTTGGTTAAGGACGTGATTTACTTGTTAATCAAAGATTAGTTTTAATCATCACAATGCTACTGGTATGAATGTATGTTGTCCTATTGATCTCCAAAAGTGATGTGAATTATAAATTAATAGGAATATATAATACTTATTTCCCTATTTCTGTGCCAGAAACCACATTACAAGCTCAAAATAATAGTGTACACCCCCGTTCTATGTTAAATTAATTTGTGAGATAATATACACCTATTAAAAAAAATATTTATAGATAAAATTTAAATTATATTTTTCACTATTTCTCTTTGTGAAGTAATAAATATATAGTATAATTTATCTCCTTGAAAATATAAAACTTTAATAAATGAAAGGGCAAATAAGAAAAAAAATTAAAACATTCATCTTGAACTTCAAACAATTTCAACTATTTTGAACATTGAAAAAGGTCCAAAAAATTAAGTTAATTTGAGATGGAGGGAGTACTTCTCTCTGTCTCAAAATATTTTTCATATTTTTCACTAACACGTCCCTTAAGAAAATATTAACGAGGAGAGTACATGTAACTATAATTGGGATATAATTTATCTTTTATTTTTTTAAAATGAGACAAAAAATTATAATGTGGCGAATCGAACCTCAACAATAAAGTGGAAGCTCAAGTAACCACCCAACTGAACTACTAGATTCTTCTATCTTAATTGAATATTTACTTTGTTTATATGTTATAATTAAGTTGTTTGTTGTCATAAAAAATAAAAAAAAATAAAAAAAATAAAAGAGAAAAAGGATCATGTTTACCCTTATACTTTTTCGAAAAGGATCTTCATCATTTTATCAGAGTACAAAAACAAATATTACTTGTAAAATTAGGAAGTATTAAGGGATCAAAATTACTATCCACGTGGCTGAGTGAGTGAAAAATTTAATATCCACGTGGTAGAGTGTGTCAAGTTTTAAATTTTTCTAAAATATTTTAAAATTTTGGAGTGTGTCAACTTTGGCATACAAAAAGAAGTGAGTCAAGGGTGTTTAATTATATGCCCAAAATATATCCAAATGCAGGAACCTTGCCGAGTTCTTAAACAAAGTGGAGTAACAAAATTAAATTGGGAGGTGACCTAACTATATATTTTCTACAATTTGGCCAGCTACCACTTTCATTATTTATCCCACTTATGCTTTGATGACCATAATCTTAATGTCTATCCTTCGTTTCACAAGATGTTGGAATGAATTAGTGATGAATAAATTTTATAGCTAAACAATAAAATTCATAGTAATATTTTCTTAGCAATAGACTAACGACATATTATGGCTAAGCAATACAATATTTTTTACTGCTCGTAGAAGTAGCGATAAAGGAGGAACAAAAAAATTGCTCCAATAAAAAATTGGGGAGAAGGGTCAAATTTGCCTATGAAGTATGCGAAGGTTCAAAATTCATCCTTTGTTTAAAATTGTTTTAAATAAGGGCAAGTTTATTCCTTTTCAAATAGTTCAACGACAAATTTAAATTTGACGAATAATAAAAAATAAAGGATAATTTTTTTTTCCATTTCTCCTAAGTTCATAGGCAAATTTGAACATTTTCCCTTTTCAATATATTTGACATATATAGCTTATGTATTGATTTTTTTATGAGTTACCCGAAGGGATATAGGTAGACTGAAAAAATATTGGGGGAGGTGATTAGACAAGATATAGTGCAACTTCATATCACCGAGGACATGACCTTAAACTGAAAGGAGTAGATGTCGTGTACTAGGGCAGAAAGTTAATAGGCTGGTAGATGTAGGATGATGTCTAGCCTTGTGTTGTTATTGTTTGTCTCATATTTGTTATTTTAATTATATTTATATATTATTATTTGCTTTCCACGTATCTTCTGCTTTTTGAGTCTGATATTTTTAAGATGAGGGTCTTCCAAAAACAACATCTCTATCTCTATGAGATAATGGTAAGATCTGCATACATTTTATCTTCTCCAAACCCTACTTGTGAAATTCTACTAAATATATTATTAATTTAAAAAAAATTAAAAAAATTAGTATTCAATCAAACCCTAAAACAAAGACCTAGCAATACTCAAGGGGAAGTGCAAAGTGTGTCACCATATATGTATATCATGTGTAGCAATAGGTAGAAATTGCTTCAAGTGCTCCATCATTTTGTTTAAAAATATTTACTGATGTCTTGTCCAAATTGGCTAGAGAATATATAAGAACATCCAACAATATGGTTAATCTCAATTCTCAACTTTATGTGGTTCATATTTCACAGCCTGCTCATTTCAATTCTTGCACAATCACACACTTGTCAAGTACCACCAATATTAATGTTGTTTTTATTTATTTGGTTTTATTCCATTTGTAGATAAGAAGCAAACTTGAGAACCAAAACTTGGAAAAGGACAAATTCAAAACCAGAATGTTATTTTATTTTGCTCATACCAATATACAAGTGCTAGGATAATTAATTAATCATATATGACACATCTTGTTGCCCATAGTAAAGGGAAGCAATTTATGAGGCATGCCACTTCACAATCATATTTAAGTAGCCTTTCACTATAAATTTAAATTTTATTTTAATTTAATTTATAAAATTAGAGTTAATTAAATATTTTTGTGTTGGATTATATATTAAATAAAAAAGATAAAAAAGCAATTTATTTGAAATTACGAAAGATAGAGTTGAAAAATATTTGAAGCATTTTTTTCGAATTTGAAATTTAATTTCGAGTTGAATTCTGAAATTTCATAATTAAATATTAATTTTAAATAAAATGAAAATTATTTTTAAAAAAATAAATTGTTTTGCGACTGAACGACTTTTTGATCTCTTGAACGTACTATTCAAATTCTTAAATTCTGATCACGATTTAGAAATAACAAAAGCATAAGCATGAAAAAAAATGTTTTTAAAGTTGCAAAGTAATTGATTTTAAGTGAGAATTCTTAGAAACTCACTTGATTGGCTATTTAAATTTGCATTATGTTGGTAAAGATTTGATCCTAGATTTTATAATCCCCTTTCTCTACGCCTAATTTTTTCTAAAAAAATATTATTAACTTTATATGTACCAAGAAATTTTAATAACTCAATTGATTAATTACTTAAATTTTTACTCGCTTTCTTACTTTATAATCTCCTCACCTAAAAAACAAAAATTTACATGGGACATTTTATAAAACTAGTACGTACTACAATAATTATGCGAGGACATTTTGCATGGTAATTAATACTGAAAAATGTTATATATGTATGAATTATTTATTTTATATGGGCACTTATTCGTATTGCTTTTTTTTTTTTTCCTTTCTCCTTTTTTGGACAAATAGATAAGCACAAAACTAAAGTATTAATTGGAGTCACAAACCATTACCAATTAACCATAACATCAAGTGGAACATTACTACGGCAAGCATACCATTAATTTCAGTTTCCCACCTAAGATTTTCTTTGTTGAGAAGGTAAGCGTAGTCGTTATTATTTGAGTGTATATTATTATAAATTTTATTTTTAATATATAAATTGATAAATTATATTAAAGAATATTATATTATATAAATTTCTTATGATTAATTCAATTGAAAATATATTCAAAACGACTTTGAATATGTTATCAAAATATCACATGTTCAATTTAATCACCTATTTACCACCTAAGCAATTGTTGAAAGAGTAATCAAGAAAGATATTATGGTGGGACCAAAATATATTGGAACCCCAAATTACAAGTTGCGATGCTGATTAAGAAATACTCATTTAAAATATTAGTATAACTCCTTTTGGAGTTGACTCAACTAACACCAAAACTTGCCTTTTATTCGACGCCTTTTGAGCCTCTTTGAATATATAGGCACATTTCACACTCATCCCAAATTACTCTTTTATCCAAAATACTTATCACGTTTCATTTTTTTCAATAATTAGTTCAATTAATATTTAAAGTTAAATTAGACCAGATTGGGTTAGCGTCGTATTCTAAAATTATAATTTAAATATTTTAAAACTATATAAGATATTATGAGTATTTTTTTATATTAATATGTTAAAATATTAATCAAAATTAATATTGAATCTTGACCCGCTCTATAACCAATTAGTCAACCCATTTTCCAAGCAATTTTGAGTTGGGTTGAGTCTTGACCTGTTTGTTATCTTGACTCATTGACCATCTCAAAATTAACCCAACCCACCCAATTGTCACCCTTAATCAGAGGTCTCGAATTGGGAAAAAAGAATAGTGTGAAGCACTCTATAAGTGCAAAGTGCTCCAATATAACAATCTTACAACAACAACAACAATATACCCAGTGGAATCCCACAAGTGAGGTTTGGGGAAGGTAGAATGTACGCAGATCTTACCACTACCTCATAGAAGTAGAGAAGCTGTTTCCTGGGAACCCTCGTCTCAAAAACCCATAAGCAGAATAAACTAGATATGACAAAAAGTAAAAGACCACCTAACCCTACCAACCAATTAGCCTACTACTTTAATTCGCGATCTCCACTTCTTTCTATCTAAGGTCATGTCCTCCGTGAATAAATTTCTAGAAATTGATTCTAAATAATTCCTTGATATTGGTCAGGAAACAAAATGCTCTCCAAATACATCAAAAGCTGCAGCCACATTTCTTAGCAAAATGCTCCAATGTAACAACCTTAATTCTTTTATTTCATAAATACTCATAGAGTAATCGAAATTATTTGCTAGATTTAATTTCCTCCATTGAGTTAATTCACAATACGCATTTCTTCCAGTTTTACACTTTAAAGTAATATTTCGAATTGAATATTGAACTTGAATGTAGTAAACATAATTTTAATTACAAGATCAAAGAGAGATTATGAGAAAAAATTGATCAAGATACATCACCCAAATAACTACGCACCACACATGAACACATGTATGTAATAACAATTAAGCAATAATTGATGGATTCTTTTTATTTCTAATTCCAATAAAGAATATAAATTATTTAATTGCATTGACTTCAAATCTTTATTGGATAAATTTCATAATGATTCACTTGCCTTAATATAAATTGTTGGAAAGAATTATTGGAAACAATTTTTTTTGGCTAGTAAATCTATTTGATCAATTCACAACATTTTTCTTAATGTTAACCTTTATCATCAAATCTTATATTCTCTTTGACTCAATTTTAAAGTATCTTAATTTGACTGACTTAAAATTCAAACAATGAAACAAAACATAATGAATTTATCAATTATTTATCTTATGTAAATTTGAATGATGTATTAATAAATAGTGAAATCAATAACTAACCTTTCTAAATGCTACACTAAAGTCTTCGATTATAATTGTATTTTTTAGATTATTGATTATCTACACCTTTATTTATTGATCTTTCTATGTGCCCTTATTTTGATGAAAGCGCCAAATTTAAATTAGGAGAGAAAAATTAATAAATATTTTATGTAATTTACGACTTTTATATTCTAAGGAAACCACTTGTGCACACAATTACTAATAAATTTCCCAAGAATAAATAAAATCAAAAATCAATCATAGTCCCAAAGTCAAACTTTCTCCATAAAACAGTTACCGGCTATTTTCGGTTAACTACGTTTCCTCGCCCCTCTGTTATAAATAGGCCTCACATTCGTTTCAACCTCTTTCACCAGTTGCTCGAAAACCAAAAACAGAGAGAAAAGGGAAGAAAAAAAAATGGTTTTCTTAACACCACCACGAACTCCGGGTCGGGCCGCGACAGCGATAGCTGGTTCATCAAAGCGGCTCATGGTGAATTTTATCGGTTCGATGTCTTTGTTAGCTTTGTGGTTGAAGAAAGCAAGCCGAGGAATGAAAACTCAAAAACTCGGGAGCGATTCGGCGAAATCGCGGCTGGCGAAGCCGAAGAAGTTCCTCGCGACGATTAGTAACAAGGCGATTAATCTGAGGCAGAAGAAGAAAGCAGAAGGAGAGCTTGTTGATGAGGATTTCGGCGATGGAGGGCTTTGGCAGAGGGGAATTTTGATGGGAGACAAATGTCAGCCGTTGGATTTCTCCGGCGTGATTTATTACGATAGCGAGGGGAATCGACTTCCGGAGATGCCGATGAGATCTCCGAGGGCGAGTCCGTTGCCGAGTTATCTCTACGCTTCACCAAAAGTGAATTAGAGATAGAAAGTACTATCAGTTAGTTGATGCTCTGTTTTTAGGCATGTAGTTTTGGTTGGTCAGTTTTCTCTGTTCAACAGCTTTAAACTTTTTTTTAAAATTTTAATTATGGTTATTATGTTTGTTTGGTTTGGGTTAATTAAAAAGAGATGGCGGATATATGCGTTA
This sequence comes from Solanum virginianum, assembly GCA_000787875.1. NCBI lineage: Eukaryota > Viridiplantae > Streptophyta > Magnoliopsida > Solanales > Solanaceae > Solanum > Solanum virginianum. The sequence continues at coordinate 70,295 of DF359431.1, forward strand.
GCTGTCCTAATTTTCCATTAAAATGGTGAAAAATACTGTATAAAAAAGTTTTGATATTGGTGGAATAAACTGGATTTGGGATACAATATGCTTAAGTGGATATTAATCCAAAGCATTAATTTGCAAATTCTTGTTTACGGACAGAGATTGTCAATCAAGATGCCTCTTATGTCTATTTTTGCACTTTATTTTTTTCTTTTAATGTGATTTTTGAATTAGCTAACACATACCTTTATCATTTTATTGAGTATTTATTAATTTTTATTACTATAAAAGATTGAGTAATTCTACTGACTAAAGCAGTAAAGCTTGATTAATTCTCAAAAATTATTTATTACTATTGTCTTAAATTTCGATTATAGTCTGCAACACTTCGTTCACGATCATACCAACACGCGTGCATTGTTTCTGCTGGTTTATAATTCTAGACTCTGGAAAAAATTGAGAAAAATAAAATTTATCATATGAATAAATAATTACATTGTTATTTTTTCTTTCGGAGTAGTTCTAAAATATTATGTTGATTTCGTTGCTTTATATATATATGTATTAATTGATTTTAGAAAGAATATTAATTTTTTTTAATAATTTAACTTAAACAATCTAACTTAAAGGTTTTTTTTGTAGCGAAACAAATAGTTAGCAAGTATTTTAGATCATAAATTTTAATTTTTTTTAATTAAATCAAACGATACTACATAAACTAAAAACTAATGCGTTCCTTACATTTTTGTTTCCAAAAACATATTACTTCTTTTCAATTTCCGTAAACTATTTGTTTATTAGATTGTGAAGTCATAAATATGTAGTGTAATTTATCTTTTAGAAAATATAAAACTTCAATATATGAAAGACAAATATGAAAAAAGTTTCAAACATTCATGTTGAAATTTGAATAATTCAAATATTTTATTCATTAAAAAAAGTCACAAAAATTTCAATTAATTTAAAACGGAGGAAATATAACTTATTTAATTATAACACTTATTTAATACATGAGGTAAAGAATTGAGATCATACATAGGCGAAACACTTAATTATATATCTGTTCGAAGAAGCAAAGAGACAGTTGATTAGGAAAATATTAAAAGCATTTTCGTTTCCAGCATATGTTTTTTTTTAAAATTTTTATTACGATAATTAGAGTTAAAATTATACTCTTTTCGTTCTTTTTTAGTTGATAGTTTCTCCGTCAATAAATTTTTTAGACTTTTTTCAAGGTTCAAAATAGTTGAATCATTCAAATTTCAAGGTGAATGTTTGAACATTTTTTCATATTTTCCCTTTCATTTATTGAATTCTTATATTTTTTAGGAGATAAATTTCACTACATATTTATGATTTTATAAAGAATAATAATGAAAAACATGATATAAATTTTGTCTTTGAATGCTTTTCTTAATATGTGTGAATTACCTCATAAATTCAATTAAAATAGGACAAAGGGAGTATAACTTTTCTTTAAGAGTTAAATGATATGAACTTAGACTAATATTTTAATATATATTTTTTCATCATATTGATATGAACAAAAATTGCAATTTATAGTACTTTTTATTCTGAATATACAAAAATTTATTTTAAAATATGAAATTTAATATGATCTAATTTAAATTTGAAAGTTAATCAAATTGACTCTCAAAAAACACAATATAACAATTAAAAAAACAAAAGAAGTACCAACTATTTTCTTTTTTTACTTTTTTCAACTATTTAATGATGTCGATGCACAAAAAAGGCTAGGACTTTGTTCATCTATGAACACAAACACCATCCCATTCTCGGCCGAAACATAATAAGTTTTAGTTTTCAATACATGTTGCATCTCAAAAGGTCACGATACAACAATAACAATATATCCAATGCAATCTCACAAATGGGGTCTGAGGAGGACAGATTGTACGCAGATCTTACCACTACCTCATAGAAGTAGAGGGGTTATTTCCTTGCTCAAAAGGCCACAATCATGTCTTTAAATTTTACAAGTATTAATATTATTTTATGTTAAGCTTAAAGGCTTCAAGCGTCAATACTTGGTGATTAAATCGTTGAAAATATTTCATGGGGACACAATAACATCATCAATCCTTTTGATTCCCTTTCAAAACCTACCTATACATTATACAGCCTTTTTTAATTGCATTAATAAACACAATAAAAATTAAACAAATATATAGAAATTTAATTTTTCCCATTTTGGTTAAGATATTTTTGCAGATTTTTTTTTTAAAAAAAAGCCACCAGCCGCAATAGTAGTACACAGGCATGAAGCCATGAACTAAGTCATCCCCTAATTCTTTGTTTAATAAATAATTACTATTAAGAAAATGATCTAGTCCACTTAATTATGAATACTTGCATATTTATAAAATAAAATGGGGTAGTAATTTTATTATATGAAATAAAATAACAAGAAAGTGACACCTTCTCATGCGAATTTCAGTAGATATTGTAATTAATTAAAATGTGGTTGGAGTTGAACGATTCAACTTTTGTTAATTAATTCTTCTACCACTTATTATCCAAAAAAAAAAAACTTCTACTACTTTTTTTTTCCCGTGTAACAAAGCTTTTCATTATAATTATGGTCTACGAGACTCTCACATACAATTTGATGTTGGAAAAAATAATTTTAATAACTCAAAAATTTATCAACATCTAATATGTTTTTTTAATTATTATTTTAATATATTATTAATTAATTTTAAAAGAATGATCAATAGGAAAATATTAATGCCCGCTAAATATTATTTTGACCATATAAATATGTCATTATACTCTCTCTTAATTGCATGCATTTATTCTTGAATCCATGGATTCTTTACACAAGGACTAAAAGGTGAAATCTTTATATATACATATATATATAATTTAAGTAAATTTTATATACACAATTTATTTTTAAAATATATAGTTTGGTGGATCATATGAAAATTTTAAGATGTCTTTTAATTTTGTTCATGAGAAATAGTTATTATCTATCATTCACATATTTTTCTGTTATGATAAATTATTCATAAAAAGTATAGTGAAAAAAGAAATATATATATTATTTAATGAAAAAAGAAATATATATATATTATTTAAGTAAATTTTATATACACAATTTATTTTTTGTTTTAAAAATATATAGTTTGGATAGATCACACGAAAATTTTAAGATGTCTTTGAATTTTGTTCACGAGTAATAATTATTATCTATCATTCACATATTTTTCTGCTATGATAAATTATTTATAAAAAGAACAGTGAAGTATATATATATAATTTCTTTTTGTCCATGTCGACAATGGTATAAGGGTATTTGTGATCCAAAACATAGATGACAAGGATAGTTTTGATCCATAAAATAGTCGAAGGGTATATTTGACATATTTCGAATAGTCCGAGAATAATTTTGACTCTTTTATTGCCAATATCTGCGTGGATTGCCATGTGACAAGGAAAACGGTGTAATGGAATTTGTGATACCTTGGAATAACGACAGGGGTATTTTTAATCCCAAAATGTAACAGAGGGTATAAGTGATCTATTTCGCATAATTTAAGGGTAATTTTGACCCTTTTCCCAAAATAATATAATATACTATAAATTCCTCCTCCTACATTTGCAAATATTGCAATGCTGAATTTTTTACTTTAATCTTTTGTTAAATTTTGACTCCTAATTTTATACTAAAAGAGCTTGTTGAATCTGAGTCTTAACGACAATGTCTCTTGACATGTCTCAAGTTATAAAAATTCCTTACAAATGTTCATAATGAAATGTCCATATTCGTAATGGTATTCGTGTTAGTAAACATAAAATATTTTTCTCAAAAATTTTCAACATTTGAACCAGTCGATATACAATTTTGCTTGCGTAAGAACGAAGAAATTAAGCAAATTCAGTTTGATTAGAAGATGTCATAGAAAAGCACATGAGTTGATAATCAATTTTCTTTTCTCACAGAAACAGAATTACATCGTGATAAATGTTATTTTATTTTTTAATTGAAAATTTAAATAGGAAGTACTTACTCTTTATTTATTGCAAATTACTTGAATTTTAAAATAAATTTTGAATACGTAATTTGATTTGGAAAAATAAATAAATTACAAGAGATCAATTTGGTCAACTATAAAAACTTGCACAAAGTACCAATAGGCATGAGTCACATGGACTTGGTCCAATTGCGTTTTTTTTCTTTTTCCTTTTTTCTTCTGGTCAAAGTAAATTAATGTCTCATACTTTCTTTTTTCTCTCAAGTCCTAATCAGGGCTAGTATAATAATTTCCATATATTCCAAAAAATGAAATCTTTTTTTGTTTTTTTGCCCAGACATTTTAGTAAAATTGGTCTGTCAATTGTGTATGACTACAGAAAAACATAGCTCAAGACCCTTGAATTATTGCTAACTTTCCATTTCATAAAATCATAATTTTTAATTATTGCTAACTTTCCATTTCATAAAATCATAATTTTTACTCTGCCACGCGTCACAATCTCCTTCATCTGTATTCACCTTCTTTTGTGGAAGTAGCCATCAAATGATCTTTCTATGCCTTTCCTTTTTATGCTAGCATAACATTTGTACAAGTGAAAGTCACCACGTCAAATGCAGTTGTGTTATATTTTTTGAAGCTGAAGGGTTAAAGTGACTCATCCATTTAGAACCAAATTATAAACATCATCCAACGTAATAATTTCACACTGTAGTGTAAAATTTATCAATATCTCATAAAGCACGATATTTTATAAAAGGATCTGAGGACTATAATAAAACTATAGGCAAATCTTATTCATAGAAATAGAGAGACTATTTCAAAAAAGCCCTCCTCCAAGAAATATCAACCCCCGAAAGTGAAAAATACTAAATATGAACAGAAAAATAAATAATAATATATAAATACAATAAAAATAACAAAATATAAGACAAACAATAACGAACACAAAATATAAAGACACAACTCATTATCATATCCCTACTAGTCTATTAACCTTCTGCTCTAAAAGACAATCTCTAATTCTTTCTATCTAAAATCATATCCTCAATTCAATGATATAAAATTAATTGCACAATATCCCGTAGAGGATAGCAGAACCTAATTATACCTCATTATTCGGACCCTTTCCCGAACTCAAAATCAACAAAATAAAATGGCTTTTAACGTGTATGTGTTATGAAATTGTAACATTGTTGATAAGGCTAAGTGGAGCACATTATTGGTTGCAACAAATAATTGACCAAACAAACAAACAATGATAATGCCCTTTAGGCCCAGTTACCAACATTATCATTTCTATCCTTGTTATGTCTATTGAGGGCCCAAATTACTAACACTCTATTAAATTCCAGACAAATGAGTACCAACAAAAAAAACAAAAAAATTCAAATTAATCAAATTTTGAACTCTCAAATAACATCACGGCATTCTGTGTAAATCAGAACACTACAACAGAAAACAAAAAAATTCAAATTAATCAAATTTTGAACTCTCAAATAACATCACGGCATTCTGTGTAATTCAGAACACTACAACAGTCCGATTTTACATTATATTTAAAATTAAAAAAACCGTGGGGAAACAAAATCTTGAGAAAAAATAACCCGAAAACGGTTCAGCTCAAGCACCAGGAGCTGCATCCTTCACTTTACTATGAAGGTAGCCGCCGTATTCTCTAGCGTAATCCTTCACATGGCTAGCCGTATCAGCAATCCGGCTTCTGGCGTAATCAACCCGGTCCGAACCGGGCGGGTGGAATCCCCTAAAGTACCTATACAACCAAGATATAGACGCCAGTGTGGCAACCCCAAATCCACATACAGATAAAAATCCTGCAATGGCTATAAACAGAACAGTACCCACAGGGACCCAAATTGGGCTCGAGATTAGAACCAAAGGGGTGAAGAAAATTAAGCCCAAAATAATCGCAGTAAGTGTTAGGCCAGTGAGGAGGAGTAAGATCCCGCCGGAGATAATTAGGGTTAAGAATCCGACGAGTTGGGTGGAATTGGGGACGTGCTCTTGTAATTTGCGGAGGTAGGAAGGGGTAGTGATGTTGCTGTGGAATCCGGAGGATCGATTTGGTGGCCTTTGTTGACGGCCGTAGCTGGGTGGTTGATCTGCCATTTTTGTTGCAGAGAGGAAAAGCGAAGGGAGCATTAATGGAGTATAAATGGAGAAATCGAGAGAGAAAAGGATGGGGTGATGTGACACGTGTGAGGAGGTGGAATGCATGCAAGAGCACACGTGGGAGCAACACTCCTAGATGTGCTTTGGGAGAATTGGACCTTTTCTACTCGTCAGATTTACATTTGGAATATTTAATGGTTTATATTTTCCGAATTTTTTGCCATATCTTTTTATCTTGTTGTATTCTTGAGAGATGTCATAAACAATAAAATAGTCTAATTAGACAAACATATCATATGTTTTTTATATTATATAATTATAGTCTAAAAAAAATTTACAATTTATAACTATAATTAGAATTTTGTTATTATTTTTTGTTCCTCTCTTTTTCTCTCTCACCTCTCTCCACCTCCCTCTATATTTTTGTGTCAAATATACAATTATATATATATATATCAGCTGTATATATAATTATTTTGACAGATATACATATACAATTTGCCTCTTTCTACTCTCCACCCACTCTCGCGCGCCTCTCCCTCTCTCTCGATCTCGCTCACCCATCTTCTTCTTCTCCCGATTTTCCTTACCAGATATATAAATATATATGTATAATAATTATACATACACAATTATTTGACAGTATATATAATTTACCTCTCTTCTGTCTTTTTCGATAATCAAAGATTATGCTATGTAATTATATAAAATATAGCTATTTGATTATATTAAGTTTTAAAAGTAGGCCAAATTCCCTTTTGCAGTAATGTGTGTAAATTTGGGTTGATTTCTTATGATAAGGTAGTCATATTACTAAATTTATCATCTTAAATAAAGAAGAAAGGCAGAAATAGATGGAAGAAGAACGTGAAAGTCGAAGATTAAGCTTGGGTTTAACATCAGTGGAGCTGGTCCAAGTTGTAACAAGCTAGATTTCTGTATCTTGAGCAAAAGCATCGTAGCTTGCTAAAAGTGTACTCTAATTTGCACATTGAAACAAAAAAGTGGTGCTAAGACAGGCTCTATATTTTGCCAAGAAGATAAATTAATTGTCTACATCTCTCTATCAAAAATCTGTACACTAAACATATGATGCATCTACATATAATAATACATACAACAATTAAATACTTCGAATTTCATGAATTAACAAGCTATCATGATTTTTGTGTCTTGTCGGAACCTGCCATAGAAGTTTCAGCTGTTGTAGCAGTTGCTAGTTCCATTAACCTTTCATAATCAATTTCAGTTGATTTATATTTCAACTTAAATCCACTTTGCATCCATGACTTTACACAATGCAAAGCTTGACTGCTCTCGTAGGATGTTGAGAACCGTTGCTTATCTATCTCATCACCTTTGCCGCAGAAAAGGTCTTCAGGCGCCAAAGCAGTTGGTTGTGCAGCCAAAAAGTCCCGAGCCATGATTGACAACCGTGGATAGCGTGCATTGTTCATCTTCCACCATTCCAAGACATCTGTTGGTATAGGAGCAGGAGGCTCTGATAAATATTGTGTAAGCTCATCTGTAACAGAGGACATGCTTGCCTTGCGTTTCTTACGAGCAATTTCCTCTGCAAAAGAAACGCTTACTCCATCTTCCAGCTCATGTGCAGCATAAGACCCGGTGATAGAAGGAAAATGACTAGTGGAATAGTTTCTTATAAAATGGCTTCTGGCTTCCTCCAAGTGATTCTCAGTATTGAGACATTCAGGAATGAGCTCGACTTTTATTCTTGGATCAAGGATAGCAGTCATATATGTGAAGGAGTTGCAGATCTGGTCATTGTAGCTTCGAGCTTTCGTAGCCATTTCCTCAGCAGCAGTTTTGAGCCAGTCAGGGTTGTGTCGAGAGTCTCTACAGGCTGCAATTGTTTCAGAAATATGATCCATGAAAAAAAGAACCAAACCAATGGTTAGTACTTTGTTTGTACATATGTCATTGATGGTTTTATAGAAAGGTTCTAAATATGCATGCATGATATTCACAGCATTCTTCTCTGCGGGGTTGAGGAGCACCCTACTGCCTAGTAGTTCATCATACTTCCGAACAATAGTTTCCATTGATTTACCTGCCTACATTGAAAAATATAATTTAAGTCATCACTCAATCAGTCAATTGTAGATTAAATGTAAAGCAACAACAACAACAACCACATACCCAGTGGAATGCCACAAGTGGAGTCTGGGGAGAGTAGAATGTACACAGACCTTACCACTACCTCATAGAAGTAGAGAGGCTGTTTCCTGGAGATAGATTAAATGTAAAGCAAAACCATACTTTTAAAATCCAGTTCTTGTGTTTCCTCTTTAAGATGTCGTCCACTTCAATCTATAAGCAGCAAGAAACAACCCATAACTCAACCAATGTTGGAGTATCTATACGTTTTCTTTGTGCAACTTAGTCTAACAGATATCCAAATGCAAATTGAACATTGGGAATGATAATGTTTTGGTTGTAGAGTCTAAATAATTAAACCCAATAAAAGTTCTATTCCCAAATTGAACAATGCACGAAAGGTATTTTTGACCCTTTTCCCTCTTTTTTATACGGTAAACCCTGCACCCCAACTCCCCGACTCAGAAGATAACGGTAGCTGAAAGTGGAGGATCCTTGACACTGGTCAAAAAGTTCTATCTCTAAACAACATACAAATCAACTTCCAATTTCAAGCTGGACAGGTATAAACTGACTGTTGCTAAGCATAGATTAAAGGTAGTTAATCAAGTATAATCATGAGGTCAGAGAAGTATAAAACTCATTATCATAATATATTCAACACAATTAAAGGCAAATTAATTACAAACGTATAGTTAACATTAAAGAACTACACAATAAAAATGTGACAGTTTAAGACAATTTTCAGAGTGAGCTTTGAACTGTACTGGTCCAACATCACAGTAAACTTTTATAAGTTAAATATGAGTGTTTCCCTTGTTCTTAAATATTTTTAAGAGAAGCTAGTAGCTTGGCATTTGTAAACATATTTAGCAGGAACAAAAAATACCTTTCGTGCAATGTCAAGCATCTGGTAATTGCCGCTCCAACGAGGTGAGGCATCAAGAGGGAATTTCCAAGTTCCTTCTTGATAGGCATTGCAGCATTGGAGAAAATCCTGAGAGATTTCAAAGGATGTATTCATCTTTAGGACAAATTCTCTTATTTTAGAAATTATGGACTTTGTTGAACTTAGTCCATCATTTATGATTGAATTCAAAGTATGAGCAGCACATGGGAGATAGTAGAAAAGATTCGTTTTCTGGCTGTCCATATCTTCTTTGAGTGTATGGCACGCGTGCAGAGCAATCGGACTATTATCATGTGTGCAACAGAGGACTCTATTCTCAATATTATAAAGCTTAAGAACCTTCAATAAAGCATGAGAAACTTCAGCAGCCCCACAAGGAGAAGATATGTGACAAATATCAAGGAGCAACTTTTGGAAGGACCAATTTTCATCAATCCACTGGCATGTGACGCTCATATAGAGGAGTTGCTCGTAAGACGTCCAGAAATCAAGAGTTATAGAAACTTTGGAAGAAATTTGGTCTACTATCAGCCTTACATCTTGCTGCATACTTCTAAAAACTTCCCAAAGTACTGTCCGGAACTTGTCTTCTGGCCAAAGTTTTACTGTTGGATTGAGAAATTTAAATGCATTCAAAAGCCAATGCTCATCCAAAGTCGAAGGAGGAAGAGACGCGAGAATAAGCCACTTGACAAGTAACCAGTTCAAATGATCGAGCTCCAATTGAGGAACTTTAACGTGAGGTTTAGGTTGAAGCTTCTTAAGAACAGTAACAGATTGTTGTGCGGAACTTGCAACATTCACTGTTATATCATATCCTGGATGGCGATTGCTTAGATGTTTCCCCAAATTGCCTATAAATACAGCACAATATCCCTAATTAGCTACTTCATCAAGATATAATTATAACTTTTGCACATTTCATCATCAATTCATTAACATATGACCTATTTCACCTGAAAATTAAGCATTTGAAGACGTACCGGTGGCTGTTGCAATTGAATAACTTTGTCCACAGAATTTACATTTTCTAGTTTTCCCATCTGGTGCTGTTTCAAAATACTTGAGATATACTGATGTCAGGGCCTTTTTTCTTAGTTTTGTTGTAGGATCTTTCTCTGAAGCACCCGGTCCGGTATCTATAGGTTCCACAACAGCTAGGGATTTGGACTCCAATTCTGCTACAGAGAAGGAAGATCAAGGAAGACACATGCACAATCACTGAAAAAAAGGATTAAGTAGAGTGAGAAAGTTACCATTTAAGTTCTTATAACCAGTGTTGACATTCCAATCCATCACAATACTAGCAAAACCTCCAAATTAGTGTTGAAAATTTGAAATTGGACTGAGAGAAAGAGGAAGAGTTGAAATGGAGGGAAGTTTGAAGAGTTGAAGAGGTAGCTGAGAGCCAGATAGATTAGCGATGGAAGCCGATCTCAGATCCGACTGATATGCCGACAAGAAGCTTCAGCTTTTAGTTTGGTAGAGCCGTCACGCCAAACCCTTCCCCCTTTTTCCATTTTTCTTTTTTCTACTCCTTTTCTTTTGTTTCTACCCAATTTTGTTCTCATTTTCTTTCTTTTCATTTTCTCTAAAAGTTCCTAATAGTTGACACACATAAATTAAATTTTAATGACTAAAATTTAATTAATTTTTTTCTTTATTTTATGACATTAGTCAATTAAATTTTAACTATTAAAATCTAACTTATGACATATATCAATTATCAAGATAAGCACTTGAGGAAATAGAGAGAAACCTTCATTAATTAATTTTAATTTATAGCAAATAACAGAAAAAATATTTTACTCATAAAATATCTTTTTTATTAAAATCAAAACTTTTATGATTAAAGATCAGAGATTATATTCATCCACTAGGTAACCTATGATGGTGATGTGAAATTATAAGTTCACATTTAGATTAGAAGCAACATATATAGTGTTCTTTTATTATATAACTTGTGTTTTTAGCTTATAAAAATCATAATATATAAATAATGTCACTCTTAACTTTTCAATTACCAATTTTAATTTGTGCTTGTTAATTCCTTTAAAAGAGATATTCTTATTAATTTTGTTTATATAATCGTGTTTGATTTAGCTTGTGTGAGTATTTCAATTATAAAATAATTTATTCACCAAAATTGAAATATATCAACTTTTTTAATTTGATTATAGATTTTCAAGAAAATTTTTTCATTCATACCAAATGTATGAATTAAATTATTTGTTATATGGGATAGATATGCAAGGTATTTTATATGATTATCATTCCATATTCTATACCTAATAGTAATTTCACTATTTTCATATAAATAATAAAATAAAATAATTTAAAAATTAACTAATATTTTAAATCAAATATAGAATTAAATTAATCCCAAATTCTATCGAGATTTTTTGTGTGAGCTTTCCTATATTTTTTGAAGAGTAGGGCCCAACTAAATAAATTTAAAACAAAAGTGTTAGTGATGCCACGTAGACAGCTCAAGCTGTGGAGACTTTCTGAGTTGGGTTGCATCAAACTCGGACTCAATGCTGTAGCCGCCATTTTTCATTGTTTGTTTATTTTGTTTTATTAAATTCATATTTTTCCCCAAAATTCTTTTATTATAAAAAGCACTTCGACTATATCTTTAGATGTAACAATTTTTTTTCTGTTATAGCAAGTGTGGGAGATTAAAAAAGGAGTAAGAAAAATTGAATGAACACATACTTATATTGTTGAAATCTTTCTTACATATTTCTTCCTTCATGGGTTAACTTTGAAATTATTTTAAATTCAAATATCATCTTTTACATTATTAAACTGATAATTTGATGAAAAATCATGTTTACTTTTAATTATCACCTATTATGAAAAGGCCGATACCATTAAATTATAAGTTTTGTTTTTAATTGTCATAATTTTTTTTTTTAAGAAAAGGAACTAGTGATAATTGGAAAAAAAACACCTTTTTCGATTGCTTTGTTTTTGTTTTTTTCAATTATTGTTGCTAGAGCCGTCAAAATAGGCTTAGTCCATGGGGCCAGTTCAATCCTATACGTAATTGAGGTAGCATTGGAATATGATTTTTCAAGCCCAATTAGAACCAGGGTTTATAAGCCCGACCCAACTAAGCGCTTGACCCTTGAGGCTTGATTACCCCATCCCAGCCAAAATGATTATTTAAATTTGAATTAAAATAACTAAAGTTAAAAGTCCTGATTGTTTTTTAGTTTACAAGTTTGTTTTTTCAAATTTCCTTTACTTATATATTTGTAAAAAAAAATTATTTTTTTCTTTAGTCATAGGATGACTTGAATATGATCATTGTTAGTTGTATTTAATATGAAAATCTTCTCATTTCTTGATGTTATATATTCCATACATGAGATTATTGTAATTAGAAATACCACTCATATGTATATAATGCATATTATGATTATAATTATTATGTTCTTTCATATAGTTTTGTTAGGCATATCGAAAAATTTAATATGTTAACAAAATTTCAAATTTAAATTTAGATTGAAAAAAAAAATTCAAAAAGAGAAGAGCTAGCTCGCCCCAACCTGCGGCCCTACTAGGGTTAGGTTGGACCGATCATTTCAAATTCCTTTCAAATGAAGAGCCAGCCCATCCTAGCCCTCCAAATTTCTTGGCCGGCGAGGCTTGGGCTAAATGAGGCTGGCTTGGCCCATTTTGACAGTTATAATTGTTGCAATTTGTTTGTTGGGTTTATAGCTTGCTCTTATTAAAAATAAAAATAAAAATACCACAATTGGCATTTGGAGTATTCTTTGGCATGTCACTCACTGTCTCACGGGCCCTTTGGGCTGTAAACATTTTCGATACGCAGATCTTGTCCGCAATGATAAAACTTGTCGTGTTCATGAGTTATGTTAGGCGATACAATTTTAATACAAATTATTCATAAAGTTTTGCAGGATAAACTAAACTTATCTTGTTCATAAGTTACGACATAATAATAGTATAAACTACTTTTGGCGGGCATACAAATTAATCACACTTTTTTTTAGATCATAAAATAAAATTAACTGATTTTCTAAGAAAAATTATCAATAGTACTGATCAGAGAGTAGTGATCCAGAACATATAGATTAATGAAAATTACATCTATATTGGTTTTCATCATAATGAATCACATGATTATGAATATTCATTTTCCAAATCAGCAAACAACTTTGTGAATTTTGTAAACCTTTTTGTTCTATGCCCTGTGAGTCAAACTAACAAATTCAAAAACCACTTTTGTCATAAAATTAATTAATAATAGCAGATATACATATTTTCTTGAATATTTAATCTCTTCTTGCCCATCTTCTGGATCTCCAAATAATAGCATGAGGGTCTGGACAAACTTGGTATGGAATTTTTGGTGGATCAATAACTGGGACACTGCACACATTACATTATTTAATCAAATAATCAATGGTGTGTATATATTTGGATGATTTATACACAAATGATGAACCACCAAATATTACTAAAATCGTACATAATTACAATTTTTTATTGCATAAAAAAAATAGTAACTCCAATTTTTTTTAAAGGATATATTATTAGTGGTAAGGGTGGTTCAAATTTTGCATCATCAAATTACAAATTTTCATGTGTGACAATTTTATATTTGTTTCTAATTCCTTTTATAAGAACTTCTATTTATGCCTCTTGTCAACAAATATATATCATCCAAAATGTGATACCAAGAGTTGACAGGCAGACAAACTCATTTATTTCTGGTTACCTCTTTGCTTGTAATGAAAACCCCATCCTTAATTTCTATTGTCTACAGCTGTACCATATTACTTTATATATATAAATATAAATATTCCTCATCACATCACAACTAACGTATAACCAATTTATTTAACCACTTTAGGCTATTTGTGTTATCGTAGGTTAGTAGTGGTATTTTTATATATTGTGTTGTTATTATCGGTTATTTATTTTGGTACTTTATATTTTCATTTGTTGTTCATTCTAATCGTTTCATATATAGTATTTTCTACTTTTAGGAATGGATGATTTTTTTGAGATGAGTGTCTTTCGGAAACAACTCTATCTTTATGAGGTAGTAGTAAGGTCTGCTTACGTTTTTCCATCCCTAAACCTCACTTATGAGATTTTCACTGACATGTTGTTGTTTAGGCTAATGGTTAATAGAAGAAGAAGGGTTCAATAATATTCCATTTTGAGGGAGTCTAATTTGAATTTGCATTGAGAAATTTCACTTTTGAAGTAATGTGCTTTCCATGAAAGACGAGTTCATTTTCAAAACCCAAAATTACTGATTAAGAAATTCAAACGCAGAGCTCGGATTTGTTTAACTATATGACTTTTATACTCTGGAAAAGACAATTTATTGTGTTCTCGATAAATTATTTTTACATATTAAATTAACGAAAGCTAGTAAATTTTGCCGAATCCATTTTCTAGAAGCTTTAGTTATATAAAGGTTCAATATTGGTTTATTGTTGATGAACGTTTATCAATTTAGTGTGATTATGTATAAGAGTCTGGACCACAGAGTATAGTATATGGAGCAGGTAACAGACATATCTTACCTGAGTGCAGCAATTTCAATCTGTGACAAGTCCATGTTAGTTGAACTGTTAGATAAAGAAATAGTCCTTTTTCTTCTTCTTGTGGTGGTGGTGGTCAATGGTGGTGGTTGCTTGATGGCCAGTACCTTGCAATTCAAATTGCTACCTATACTGTCATGGGCCATCGCCATCCTAGTAACAGATGTAAAGCCATAATGATTATTCAGAATTCATACATATTTGGACTAAATATTTAAATGATATCCAAAAATATTGGGATCTCAAGAACAATTCTTTGAGTATGTGATAAATTGAGGATCCTCTGATAGGCATTAATAAAAAAATTTAGCAGTTACAAATAATGAAACACAATTGCATGAAAAGGCCGGCCAATGGGCTGTGACTGAAACGTGGCAGAGCAGAAAAGATTGGTCAGTCTAGCTCAAATCTCACCAATTAAACAACAAACTATAGGAGATCCAACAAACTCAATTAATAATTCACAAATTCTTATCCAACACCTAAATATTTTAGATCAAATAATAAGTTAACTGTAATAAATACTAAATATATTTCAAGAAACAAATTTTCCTCCCTGAATCTTCATGATTAGAGATTTCAAACATAATTTTTTTTTTTATGAAAGCGCTTTCCCTGTTAATATTAAAAGTGGCTGTTCCTCAAGGGCAGAGGATAGTTGACCAACCATGGCTGTAGGCCTTTAATGGCCCTATTGCTGGCAACTTCCTATCCATTTTCTATCTACAATGGAATAATTCAATTCACACAAACTCCTTATCATTTAATCAATTTGTCCCTAAAGACCTACAAACTTTATAGTGTTGAGAAAAATTCTTAATCAAAGATCACTCCTAATCAAGATTCTGACATCCTAGTGATTGATTTATCAAATTAATGAGATTTTAGATTCAAATTTCATGATATTAGGTGATTTTCTCCAAGTTACGTGACTCTTCAATTTCAATGGCGCATCTATATTGAATTGTCAAAAGAACACTACTTTTGAGTACCGGCTCATACTTTTGAATAGCATGAGCAACATAGAATTTTCTTTATACTTATTCAAGTTTTGATTGTACTCGTTGATTCTTTTGAAGGGTCCGAGCAATACAGGATATTCTTCATACTTATCCAAGTTCTCATTGCAATCGATATCTGTACTGATACTTTTGAAGAGTCTGAACAATATAAGAGTTTCTTCATACTCATCCAAGTTCTGATTATACTCGATATCTGTAATGATAGGAGGTAACGGTGAAGGGGATTGAAACTTACTTGTAGATAAAGCTATGATCATGAAGTCCAACAACAAGAGTTGAAGCTCCAATTTCTCTAACCATGTCAGCAATTTTCCCACCATCTTGATCTCCTTCAGTGACCACAATCTCTGTCTTGGTCTGTAACAGATGAACCACCTATCTCTGTTATATCATATATGTATCAGTAACATTACAAATCAAAACTAAAACTTAAAACAGAACAAAAAACAGAGTGACCTACGTTGGGAAAATTGCTACAAAGGTCTTGAAAAGACAGAGCCAATTGAAAACCTTTGAGACGAAGATGCCTGCGTTTGTTGCTACTTCTGGATCTCAAATTTGGGAAAACGTGAAGAAGTGTTAATAAATCTCCATAACGTAAGAGATTATGAAGAGCCCATTGTAGAGCTGTTCTTGATATTTCTACATCTTCTACTATTATCACTATTTTTCTCACATCCATATCCACTGGAAACAAGTTAGAAAAGTTTCTTGGTCTCTACTTTTCTATTTTGATGTAACATAAACATAAGACTCTGTCTGTTTTTTTTTTAAAGAAAAAGAGTAATGGAAGTTTGGGTGCCAGATTGGGATTGGATGGAGAGAAAAAACTACGTATTGGAGTAATAATATAGTCGAATTGTATGGGGTCTGTCTCTGCAGGTTGTGTTTGTACGCCAGATTGGACCGCGCAAACACTAGAAGCGGGATAAAGTTAAAAAAAAAATTATACGAGTTGGGCTGAATTTGAGGTAAAAAGCAACTTATAGTTACGTACTTTTTTTGGTCCCATTTGTGAGTTTACTGTCATTTCATTAAGGAAAGAAAATTTTAATTTTTTTTATTAAAATAAGATAACATATTTTTTAAACAAATAAAAGAAAAATGACATATAAAATGAGACAGAGGAGTAATAAGTTTTAATTATGTTATTTATAAAAATTTTAATATATAATAAAATTTATAATTATAATTATATAAAATATATCAAATTAAAAAAATTACCACAATTAGCCAAGAAATATAGTGGGAAAAGGATTAAATATGATATTAATTTTGAGAAAAATTCATTCATGTGATTCATTAAAAAATTAACTTAATTTATATTATTATCGTTTGAGAAAATACTCATCTATATTATTTAAGACATTTAAATGCTACACTAAAATACATAAAATTTTCAAACTATTTTTGTGGTAAACTGGATTTAAAAAGCGTTAATTTAGTCAAATTTGTGTACTAAAACCTCTGTTTTGCACCCAAATCGATGTTCGTATATTTAACAATTTACTTTTATGGTTCATCTTATTTGTCTATTATATTAAAAATGGATGTCCAACAATACTTATTTACTTTACGAAATCAAGAAATAATTTTACATCTAATCTCTAATTTATCCTTATTGTCAGTTATAATAATTTTCCCGTTACATTTTTTGAGATACTCTATTTATTATATTCAAAGAGTGATTTGGTAAAATTATTTCTATCATTTACTACTTCCTCTGTCCCAATTAATTGAATGTTTGAGGCATTTTTAAGTATTCAAAATATTTAAATTGTTCAAGGTTCAAGGTGAATGTTTGAAAGTTTTTTTATATTTATCCTTTTATTTATTGAACTTTTATATTTTCGAGAAGATAAAATACACTACATATTTATGATTTTACAAAAGTAATAGTGGAAAGTATAGTGTACATTTTATCTTTGAATGTTTTTTTTAATGTGTATGTATTAACTCACAAATTTAATTAAAAAATGAGACAGGGGGAGTACTTTTTAATCCTTATGCCAAGTCAAAACCCTTTCGTTTACTTTTACTTGTCACTATTTCATTTACCGAGGTCAAACTATATGAATTTTGACCAACATTTTAAGATATATTTTTTCATCATATTAATATGAGAAGGATTACAACTTATACTATATTTTCGTATAGTTTTCAACCATCTAAATTTTATATTTCAAATATTAAAGTTAACTACTTTAATTTAGTTTTAAAGTTTAATCAAATTGATCTTAAAAATGAAACAGTAACAAATAAAGTGAATAGAAAGTGTAGAAAATAACTATTGATGAACGGAGTGAATACAAATTACTAAAAATTTAATTTGTTATAGAACATGGCATCTCATGTGAACAAAAAGCATTTACTACATGAGTAAATGACTTTTAAGATGCTCAACTGTTCAATAATGTTATACATTAATCATGCAACATTTGTTTTCCTTCCGCAGTAACGACACTACTATGGTCAAAGACGAATTTATAATTTCCAGAATATAGGTGTATCACTAAAAAGAAAATATTTATGATGAGAATTGATTTTTAATTTTTTAGATAAATAATCCAACATCATACACTACTTAATTATTTTATAGCATGAATATCAGCAAATAAATATTTTGTCAATTTCAAAAAATATATACATAAAATATTTAATTTTATAATGAGACCACGAATTCACTAACTTTATTTTAAATGTATAAATTCACCACTGGTACGGTACTACGAGTACTATGTATTATAACAACTTTGTAATTTACTCCTATTTCATATTAATTCAATTTTCGAAGCTGTTTTTCTTTTTTAAAATAGTTGAATTGTTCAAAGTTTAAAGTTCAAAAGAGATGTTTGAAATTTTTTTCATGTTTGCAATTTCTTTTAATGAATTTTTATATTTTCTTGAAATTAAATTAATACATTACTTACAAAGTTATTTACAAAGATAATAATAAAAAAATATAAGTAAAACTCTGTTCTTGTGCACGTTTCTTAAATTAATATGGAATAGAGGAAATAATAAATTATATACTCCCAGTGGTAAATTACTTAGGTACTGCATTTTTAAGTCACGTAAAAATGTTTTGACAAGTTCAATGTACTTGGAATATTGGCTCCAAAGAATTAAGCGGGCTCTTTACTTAAACTTATATTTAATTTTACATTAAAAATCAAACTAAAATATTCATATCACTTTTCATGATAACTTAATAATTTAAGATACACACGTAAGTGTATATTTGTCACATGTCACGTCTATATATTATTAATCTGACATACAAGCATCTAATGGCGCCATTATATTTTTATTCTAGAAAAACAATATTTTATATTATATTAGTAAAAAGAAATATAAGTGGAGTGACGAGAAACATCCTCAGAAATTGTGGTTGTCTGTATTTTGGTTCTTACTCATTTGTCCTCTTTTCATCATTTTTTTCTTCCTTCGTTTGTTCTAGCCTCAACATTATTTTGGAAAATATTATATTTATAAATTCAATAATTTTTAAAACAGAAAATGCTAGCAATTAATAGTTTTATTACTCAAAATATGAAAACTTGTTTATATATATAAATTTGATTATAAATATTAACTAAACATGAATTAGATAAATTAAATATCAAATTTCAAATAATTTAATTTCCTATTACCAACTTTAAATTATTTTTCTGACAAACAAAATACGTACAATTATTTTTCCTTAAAAAATAATGACATATGAAGTATTCCGCAAATGATATTTGAAAAAAATTAAAATATATACAGACTTGTCTCGTATTTCTCAAAGATAAGAAAATTATTTTGAATCAAATAAAATAGTTTAAAAATAATTTAAATGAAAAATACATACTTATTCGATAAAAAATATGAACACTCAATCTGAGGTGGAAGTGACTGGTGAAAGCGATGTTAGATAAAAAAGGGTCTTTTGTAACTGATCTCAGATTATATTTACTGCACCTTAACTTAGGTAGAAAAGTTACTGGTCCTAAATATTTTTTTTTCTGTTTTTGTATCAATATTAATTGCATTCTCAAATTATTTCAAGATCAAAGACTATCATTAATTAATACAAGTATTATAGTAAATATTTACATTAATTATTATTTCTTAAAAATATGTAAAGTTTAAAATGTACAAGTAAAATTGCGAGTGTAATATTTTTTCTGGCAATCCAAACCGAAAGTTATATTATAAATTCGACTCTAGCTTTTAAAGTGTTTTCAGCATTTTGGACTTATAAATTACTTAAATTTACCTAATTTAAACTAGCTTTAATATGAGATGCTTATCATGATTTTACGATATTAAAATTTAAAACTTATGTACCTTTAACTTCAAAACAACTTCAATTTTTTTTCCCTTGCAGTAAAACCTGATTTCCATTGTTAATAATCAAGGGGCCTTGTTTTTCCAAATGATTCTCACTGGCATTTGGAACTGCTTTTATTTTTATTTTTTACAAGTAAGTATTGTTTGTTTTAAACTTCTTTAGACGACGATGACAATAACATCATATAAGTAAGATTTCATAAGTTGAATCTAGGGAGGATAACATATATACCGATCTTATCACTATTTCACAGAGATAAAAAGATTGTTCAGGAAGACCCTCACCTCATTTAAACTTCTTTAGACAATTATTTGTTAATCAAACGTTACATTGTCTGATTTGTCTCTTCTATTTGATTAGTATAGTTTATAATTTCTTGTATATATGCTAGCTAGAGAGAAAGAGTGTGGCATTCGAGTCAATTCACCCACTACAATAATCATATTAAAAGAATAATGCTTTAATTTCATCCATATTCTTATCCACCAAGAAGACAACAAATAGAACAAGGATCTTATTAATAAAATAAATATAGTATATAAAGTTATGAACTCCTTTTTGTATTCTAAATGGAAAAGCAAATTAAAAGTAGGACGACCATTTTGCCAAGAAGAAAGGAAACAAATTCACACAAATTTCCTGCTATATATCTGGCCCTAAGTTGCCAAGTTGGAGAACATGTCAAAAAGGAAAACACACTCTAAAAGTTTGTCCCCAAGAAATATTAAATATAGATATTATATGTAAGTCGAGTATCTCTTATGTGTAAACTTGAAAATCTCACACAAAAAAAACATAAAACTAATAACAAGTTTATAAACGTCTACAGAACCAAATTTCCACATCTATGATAAATAAAAATTCCATTTTTTAACAAGAAAACCTTAAGTATTGGTCTAGGATCTATTATAACTTGGTGATGAGCATGTATGGTAAAATGAGCCTAGCTAATCTTGTAAACCACAAGGAGAAGCATTGATAATCCTATGCAATGTCAATTGACACATGAAAAGGTTATGAAGAATGCTTTCAAAAATATATGGAGTCCTGAAATCTTCAGAGCGAGGTTTCAGGACTTCATATACAACCCAACGAGTAAGGACTCTATGCATTAAATGTAATATTGGATTACAACCTTGCAAATTACCATTATAATCTAGCTTAAATATCAGCATTTACTTTTCAAACCTGTATAGAAGCATCAAACTGCTGAATTCTAGTGCTTGATGAATCCAACCTCAATAACAATTAATCCATATTTAGCATTTCAAAGAAATACTAACAAAAACATGCATCCATTTAACAAAGCTTGCCAAGGACTTTATCTAAAGCAGTTTCAACTAATAAAACGTCTCCAATGTCATACTGTCGACAAAGTTTGTAAACATAAGTTTCCCCTTTTTGCTCGTGGAAAGAGCAAAAGCAAAGTTATCAATCTCTTTCATTCTCAGGAAATTATGGACTTCAATAGTGACCAAGCATTACAACTTTGCAACCATAACTATGACACCAAGCCATAAGAAATAATTAAATGCGACCAGAAGTTACTGAAAGGTGACATGCAAGCTCATTTTACAATACGCCTCCACACTTGCTTTCTAGGACCACGATGCTGTGGGATTATTGCGATCTCAGCTCCAAAAGTCTGGAAAAATATAAACAAATCTCTTAATGAAATGAAAAAATACGAGCGTTTATAATGACATTGGCCAAAGAATGAGACTATTACCTCCTCGTCTTTTTGTTCAGAGAGTCTCACTTTTGCTGATTCATCATCAGTTGCGCCATAAGAAAGAGAATCGAAGAATTCCTCTTTACAATACACAGGCTGCACAACAGATACAAGTTAATAAATAGCTTCATCATTTATTTATCTTATTTTTATTTTTAATTCATTGTATATTTATAAATCAACACGTGCAAATTTTCCCCAGCTTACCATGGTGTTGTCTCTCACACCTCCGGCTTCACCTTTAGATTTGCTGAAGTAGTCCCAAACCTCCTTCTTATTGAATTTTTTGTTCATTGCCTCGAAGTTGAAATCCTCCTTAAATCCTCTTTTCACAAGGGGCTTCTGAAAATGAAGACAAAATTTATGTTAAGTTAAACAAAAAGATGACTTTGTAAGTTTCAGTATGAGTAATGATATTGAATTGATCTTGATCGGGAATCATTCCAGCAATTCAAAGAAGTCAAACAAATGTGTTAAGTTACCTCATTTTCCCCTTCTAGTGAACGGCCTGGGTCCTCATTAGGGCCTCCATGCACCTGAATAAACTATAAACATCCCATAAGACTCGTATCACCACATATGTAGGGTTAAATGAAAACGCAAACAAAAGAGAGAATTACCTGCTCTTTTCCCTGGGAAGACTGACCTTTCTCATGGTGAGATGGTATAGATCCCTGCAAGTAGAAGAAGAAGGGAATAGAAGAAAGAAAACAGAAATTTGCAGCTTTCATTTTTTTTTAAGATATTATAGTTTATAAGTAACTGCATGCAGGAAGAATAAACTTGGTTGTTTGCTAATCAGCATTCAGCAATAGTTATGGTTTAACTCAGTGGCAAAGCCAGCATTTTCGTCAAGCATATTCATACTTTTAAAACACGAGTGGGTGATTTTTTGTATCAAGGATGTTCAATAGTATATATCAAAATATCTATATTTAATCTATATATTCAAAAAAAAATTTCCAACAAAGGGTGTTTACTATAAATGACCAAATCATATCAAGAGGAAGAACACACTAGTAGCAGAGAGACAAAGAGTGGACGTACAGTTTCAGTTGTCTGTTTCAGCGATGACCCCAGGGTTTCTTCAGTACTACCTGAGGGTAGAGATTCCATTACTGGTGCTAGGGCAGCCTTCGCTTTGAAATTCAGTGCCATTACTGGTGCTAGAGGAGCCTTTCCTTTGGTATCCTTGATCTGCAATGACTGAGATGGAGAGGACTTTCCAAGATTGGATTGTACAGATGGTGTGGATACCAATGGAGGAACTGCATTTGAAGAAGTAGCACTATGACGCATCAACAAGGGCGGATGGCGTGCAAAAAAAGTGGATTCTCCAACTGCAGAGCTATTTGCGTTGTGGAGTTGCACTTGCTGCTGAACTGGGGCCTTTGATGCCAGTAAACTCGCTGGAGGCGGAGGAAGTTTCTGTTGAAAATAAGACATCATTCCAGAGGACCCAGCTAACGCCTGCAAATAATTAGGCACAGCAAGCCTGCTGTTATTTGCAGGTGGAGGAGGAAGCAGTGAGCGTTGAACGTTTGAACTTGAGGCTGATGGGTCACGGGACTGATTAAACTGGAAGGATGTGCCAGGGAGAATGGGTTGAGCTCTGGTTCTAACATTTGCTCCTTTTGCAGTACCATGGGATGTTGATCCCATTGTTATACGGGACTGATTAAACTGGAAGGATGATGTCCCAGGGAAAATGGGTTGAGCTCTTGTTCTAACATTTGCTCCTTCTGCAACACCATGGGATGTTGATCCCATTGGTATACGAGACTGATTAGACTGGAATGATGATGTGCCAGGGAGAATGGGTTGAGCTCTTGTTCTAACATTTGCTCCTTCTGCAGCACCATGGGATGTTGATCCCATTGTTATACGGGACTGATTAGACTGAAATGATGATGTGCCAGGGAGAATGGATTGAGCTCTTGTTCTAACATTTGCTCCTTCTGCAGCACCATGGGATGTTGATCCCATTGTTATACGGGACTGATTAAACTGGAATGATGATGTCCCAGGGAGAATGAGTTGGGCACTGTTCCTAACATTTGCTCCTACAGCACCATAGGATATTGATGCCATTGTTGTAGGTGCGGGTTGAGCGATACGAGGCTGTGAAAATATTTACATGCACAAGGTTAGAAAATTCTCCATAATTAGAAAACTAACATATAAGAAAAACATACCCGTATTATAGCAGGATCCTCAGGTACAAGTAAGTTACTTTGAGTTGATGGCGAAGATATAATCCACAAATTCTAGGGCAACCCAAGACAAAAGAAAAAGAAAGATTAAGTACAAGATCATATTTCCGAAAGAAAGAAAGAAAGAATATATATTTCACACTGTCGATAAATAAATCTATTGTGTACTCAGTTGAAGTTTCAATATTAAAAAACCCTTCAAGCTCTTGTCGAGAATTCAACAAATAACCTTAATTCGAAGCAAGTTGGGCTTGGCTATACCAATCCGCACTAACCACAATACTCCTTATTTGACCACCCCCCCCCAAAAAAAGATTAAGAATAGGGTGAATGAATACTAAACAAAAGAGGTTAAAATCACTAGGATCATAGATTTCCAAATTTGTCTTGTCAACATACAACAGAATTTCCAAGGCAGGTTTCAGGAGGAACAACAACAACAACTACTATAATAATATACCCAATAGAATCTCACAAGTGGGGTGTGGGGAGGATAAAATGTACGCAGACCTTACTACTACCTCATGGAGATAGAAAGACTGTTTCCGGGAAATCCTCGTCTAAAAAATATAATCATGGGTTTCAGGAGGAACAAACTAATAAATTTTACACCTCTCGACTGATTGACAAAGATTGAAAAACTGTCTTCTTATTGTAATAAAAAGCAGAAAAGGTATGAATAAATGAGTCAGTTTGAATCATTGGAACAGCTTCAGTGAAGATATTTCAATAACCTCAAAAAGCCTAGCTGACAAGTTAGCAGGTGAACTATGTAAGTACAACTCACCTTTATGTTGTTTCCGCGTAAGTATATATACTCATAGATTTTGTCACTCGGAGGAATCTGACGGCCAGACTTCTTGCGTCCTTCTGTCCCAAGCAGTCTCACTGCAGCCAGATATATATTAGTAATGCATCAAAAGGGTACATGATATAAAGCAAAAAATTCGACATGAGAAGAATGTTCTACACCTCCAATCCATACTGATACTTAAAACTGGACAAACAACTGAATTGCTATCAATAGAAACTACATATATGTCAATGTTATAATAATAAATGAACAAGAAACAAATCCAGGAACTAGAAATCATCATATTTGGTTGCTTGGAGCAAAAAATTTCCAATTACTAATAGGAAAAGTTATTATTCATTTCTAACAATATTTCTACTTCAATTGATGACAAGCTTCAAAACAACTGAAAGCTTTAGAAAAATAATCTAAATATTCTTTCCTTTTATGTTACTTGCTGTTGCTAGGGTTTGCTTTCCCTAACAAAGTAGTGTGAAAGTTCTATGTAACTTTCCACTACTCATAGCCTGTTCTCAACCTCGTTTTCTTCTTCTTTTGTGAAGCACTATTCATGAAAGCATGAAATCCCGGTAACTTTTCCCCTTATTCTCTCTTTTCGTGATTAACCCTAGCAGCTTTTTCATTTTAATCTTCATTCTAACAATTTCCCTATATTTTCCTTGTCTACATTTTCTTTGCCATTTTTATTTCCTAGATGAGATACATCTCCAATCTTGAAAACCCTTTGATTGGTTTTCATTTTAATTTTTATGAATGATGTACATTTGATCACATCCATAAGATTGAATCTTGGATCAGATGCTTTCAAAAAAAGTTCTGATTTTTAATTCTTCTTTCTAGGTTAGATTACATCTTTTTGCCTTGTTTGTCTATGCTCCCAACAAGCTTCAACAATAGCATCAACAAATAGGATGATTGATAATATTTGTAACGCTAGCTATCACTAGATATATAATCCAATTTGTCAGGGTTTATCTCCAGAAACCCTTACAACACATAGATACCAAAATCCCTACGAATTTCAATGGTCATTTTATCTGAAAACAACAACAACAACAAGGGAAGTGCTGGTTTTGTGCAAAAATAGTTCAAAAATAACTCAAGGAGAGGAAAACCCTATTTTTTCTGTGGTTTTTGTATAAAAAAACTGAGAATCGATGCGCTATGGAACTGAAAAAACATTAAAAATGATAAAATCAAAGTACAGTAGCAGATCAGTATTCATGAGAATGTGAGAAAAAAGGTGTATATACCATTTCTAAGGCCAATGGTGAAAGGATGAGGAGTGAATTCGATCAGAAATCCTTCATACCGAATTTCTGACAAAGATATCACAGAAATTAAGCTTCCTAGCTGTATCCCGGCCGTCCAAGGCGGAGCTCCGCTCCGATTAACGCCGCTAGTTGCGGCCGCCATGAATTTTTTAGTTTGAGTTTTAGAGGTGTAAGAAACCCTAATCTATAACGATGAATATATAGAGAGGAAATGAAGAGATCACAACAATCCAAAGTGAAGAAAAAAAAGAAGAAGAAAGCGTTTCACGTTTTATTTGAGCAAGGAAGCTCCTTCTTGCCTCTATTTTGTATGCATGCTCAACTGCTTTTCCCTCCCCATTTAATTTTCCTTCTTTTTTATTTATTATTTTTTGCCTCTTTCATTTCTAGTGCATACCACGTGGATTTTACGTTACTATTCTTCTTTTTTGTTGTAGCAATAAGTGGTTTTTTTAAAACCATGACCAGAAAAGGATTTTTTTTTTTTTTTTGCGTTTCATAAACTTTTGGCTGAATACATAGACGATTTATTAAATTTGTTGAGGTATTTTATTTAGACTAGGCTTACCACACGTGCGTTGCACGTACGTGCGTGGTACATGAATGTCTAGTCTTAAGATTTATTTTGTCATAAAATAGTATTCCTAAAGTCTGAATGAATAGTTGTAACGGATAATTAAGACTTACGAAATATAGATTTGAAAATGATATTTCATTTGGCTCAACTAATAGGTTGTTTTACAACTGCTTTGTTTTGAGATTGTAAGAATTAATTGAAGAACATTGTCTTTAAAGTTTCTGATGACTTCGACCTCCAGGTATTATTGTAAATGCCAATACAATTTGTGTCTATATTTATTCCACAACTTATATTTGTTTATTAATATCAATAGGAGTTAGAGACTTCCCTATACCTGCATGTATTCAAACTTAGAAGTGCATCTAGGAGTAGTTTATCCAATTTATCCATATATAGTAAGACATTGAGGAGTAGAGTTGTCCATAGACTCTATTCCTCCGCCACCACCATAGCCGCCAATAGCGACAACATCATCATCTTCGATTTGAGTTTGTCCATAGACTCTATTCCTCCTCTCCACCACCATAGTCGCCAGCAGCGGCGAGATTATTTACTACATGGAGTGGCTTAATGTGTGGGCTGGGATGTATCCCAACATCTAACATGTGCTATTCTAAAAGCAGTAGCATGATACCACCTCTTTCCGCCAGTATAAATGCTTGAGAGTTGCACATAATGCCCTGAATGATTCAGTTGTGACTCAAAGCAATAGTTTTGCTACTTCATTCCCAACTCAATAGCTTCATGAAGTCTATAACCACCCATCATAAACCCCCCCCCCCCC